>OX401405.1:26533207-26564959 GCA_947846245.1 Cerastoderma edule
ATTCTAGCTTCTGCTGCAAGTGTATTATCGCGTGTTGGTTTGACATCTGACTTCCAAATTCAATATCTTTAAACAAGCAGTTTCCAATACATATTTTGTGTTGGCAAATAATGAAAAAAAATACATCATAAAAGTTTAGAAAGACTCAGTTTCTAAATGGGTTTGCTGGTTAAATTCTTCTGTTGCATATTTCTTAACACATTTGATCATATTGAAATTAGATAGTTTTCCAAATTGAAAACACCTGCACAAAATTAATGTTGTGAAATTTGGAAGAAGCCATATTGATAAACGGTAAAGATAAGTATTAAAAGCCATATCTTGTTTTGTTACAATGTCTTTAAAGTTGCTGGTTTCATAATGCCATGTGCACTTGTTTTCATTAGCCGAGTAACAGGCTCTTTCGAATGTGTTTGATGACTAGATAGGTTTGTACGTATAATAAATAAATTTCTATTCTATTCCTTTCATGTTTTGTTGGATGTTTTGTTTAGGAAGAAAAATCAAAATGATTTTTGCGGGCGACTTTGAGGCTTGCATCAATTTTCTCTTGTTTTATTTGATGACGCATTTGAATTTTCCTAAAATCGTGGTAAATATAGTCAACACAGAGATTCATTTGAACAAATTAAAGGGAAATAACTCTGTATTTACTCTACGGTCATTCAGACGAGTTGCTTTCTCTGTCTTTAGGAAGAAAGATTCGTACTGTAAGGAAAATGGTCCGAATCATCACGTTGGACAATATGAAAAGAACTAACCAATATGAAAATTTGAGATGACGCTATACGATAGTCAACCACCTTTTGCCATTGTTGGCTATACAAATGAAGATAACATCAGAGTTCGCAAACAAACCACTGTTTAAGATATGAACATCGTTGGTACAACATAATTCTAATAGCGATTCATCAAACGTGTTATAGTGTAAAGAATTGTAGTTGTTCAGAAGTAAAAACCCTTCTAATGTATAGTTAACGTTGATATCAAAAACAATTCTGAAAAAATCAGGGGGTATATAATCTTAAAGGTGTTTCGTCCGTGCATTGAGGTCACCAGATAAATAAACGTAACAATTAGGATAACAATGTCTTAACTGCTTGACATCGTGATTTAAAATTAGAATACCATTGCACTCTTCTAAATTAGTTTATGTTTTAGACCCTTCGGGTGAAATTCTTCTATTGTAATAAAAAGTGTAAAAATAGATCGCCTAAAAGCGTGTATAGGCTGAACGTAATACGGTACATAGCGTAACCTATATAAATGTAAACTATCGCTGTATTTTCATTGTGTAACGTTAACATCAAAAGGAAAATAACTTTCTTATTACCAGAGGAAAGCTAAACATACAACTGGAATATTTGTATATCTCACATACGTTTGTATTCAATAATAACTCCGAGGATGATGTATATGTTTGTGTCTTGCATTTTTGTGCTCCTTACTGGTGTGTTATGTACGGCTGCGGATCAGGACCAAAGAGGATCGTGCATAAAAGGACAATTTACGCTCGAGTGTACGGGGAATATTCCAGATTCTCTACCAAAGGACGTGATAGACGTACGCGTATACAAATACTATAAACGATTTATTGATGCCTCTTTTTTCAAAGATGAAAGTTGGTCTAAAGTTGTTACGTTTCATTTCCACGTTGATCCACATACACTTTTCGTTACCATATTTAATTCTACATTTTCTTCATTGTCCGAACTAAAAACATTGAAATTAGACATACCCGAATTAAAGAGAGTGGAGTTGAATGCGTTTGGAGGTTTAGATAACCTTAATATCCTCGATTTGTCCGGGTGCATATTCCTTGAGTTGGCTTCGATTGTCACTGCTTTAAGCACTGACAATACTACACCTTCTATTGATACACTGTTGTTGGACCAGGTCGAGAGCGCACTTAATTACGTAGCACATTTAGACGATGCGTTTTTTGACATGATAAGGAAGAAGAACATCACCAAACTGAGCCTAGCTTACATGAACTTTTATCATATACTTGACAAGGAGGAAAAGCCAGTTGTCTTACCGATTGAACACTTTAATATGTCATACACAAATGGGTTTTTTTTGTCCGACGATAGAAACCTCAGAAGTAGCTTTAGACGTATTAAGGTACTCGATATCAGCGGATTTGAGTTCAAAGACAATCCAAAACGCCAGACAGAGCAGATCATTTACGAAAAATGCAACCCATACAATCTAAAACATTCTTTATTTATGAGAATTGAACAGTTATATGGAAATGATCTGCTTGTAGACTTAATCCGCATTGTAAACTTTATGACTCTAGACGTAAGACAATGCGATGTCCAGTTACGTGTTTTAGAATTGCGCAACAGTGGTTTCGAGTATATTAATATGACGATATTTTCGCCGCATGGAAAGGCCGCTGTGTTAAGAGTGGATTTGTCTGTAAATGACATAAAGTTCTTTAATGTTAAAGGATATGTGCCGTTATTCCAATTAAACTTATCTTATAATAAACTTTATCTAATGGAGACAATGCCTGAATTTTCTGACGCGTTTAATGCATTTCCACTGCTCGAAGAATTGGATTTAAGTCATAACGGATTGCATTCCCTACCTGGTGGATTATTTTCAGAAAACACGCGACTTAAAAGCCTGCTTTTACGAGGCAATCATTTAACCACGATACCAGTTGAACTTGGACATTTTCCATATCTTAGAACAATTGATTTAAGAGACAATGGCATCACATATGTAGACAAAACAAGCTTGTCTTCAATACAATATCTATGGGTAACACACACTGAACAAAACGAAACATTTCATACTGATATTGACTTTCGGCAAAATCCGTTGAAATGTTCGTGTGAAAATTTTGAGTTTTTTAATTGCATTTTGTCAGAAAACGAGCAATTGAATAGTATTATTTATAATCTTACATGTGTTTCGGATGCTGAACAATTAATACATATCGACGAAATGGTTCTAAAGCATATTGACTGGCTGTGTAAAAGGACTCTGGTTATAGCATTATCATCATCATCTTTGGTATTTCTTCTTTTGACTGCATGTTTGTCCGTTATTATACGGAAATACATCGTCCGTAAACGCAATAAAGCATGGCTGATAGAGCAGTTTAAAAAGAGAAAGACAAAGGAGAAGTACCTAGCACTCGTATCACACAGCAACACTGACAGAACAATTGTATTTAAAGATATTCGGCAACGATTAGAATCATCATTGCGTAATCTGGTTCCAGTTGATTTCGACCTTCTGTGTTTTGGTGACATTCATTTCAGACCTGGCGTGGGATTAGTTGACAATATCCACAGAGTAGTGTCAGAATCCTTCGTCGCAATTTTCGTGGTCTCTCGTGCGTTTTGTGAAAGTATTTTTTGTCAATTAGAACTTAAGGAAGCATATTCCCAGAACAGGCCCGTCATTTTAGTGTTTCTCGAGAAAGTCGACGAGAAAGCAATGACTCCGCTTATTCATGACATCTTCAGTCGAGTGTCCCGCGCGTGGGTTACAATGGACAATGGGGTTGCTATGGTAACGCCATCGTGGGACGCCCTAGCACATTCCATCGTGAGTTTAGCCGCTGTTGAAGGAACAAGACCTGCGTGTTGCTTCTGCTGGTCGACGAACGAGCCTAGATTTGCCACTCCTGCACAGGAACCATTGCTTCAGTAGGAGTTTGGGAGATAATGTAACACACTGATTCCGTTCAAACGTGTAAGCTGGTTGCCTGAACAACGTAACGTAGGTACCAAACATACCTGGGTATGAAAGGTACCCGCCAGCGCTGAGGTGGGAATATCAGCACTCGTTATCAACCAGTGTGTGTCGTATAGATTCAAATAGGTCAGGTGTTTTCCCACCGTTGTACTGAGTAAGAATAAAATGTAGAAGAACATTATACCCTCCTTTAATTACACAGTGCTACAAAGGGAACGACACTCAGCAGTCTTGAAAATACCTTATTTAACATTGGAGTCAATGGGAATTCTAGATCTCAAAATTTATAGGTGTATGACCACAGGTCAGTGCAAACACACACCTCTCGAAAACAATGACAGCTGACTACACATAGTATTGCCAGGTTGGTTGGTATGAACCATGTTCATCTCTTGTTTTACTTTGGTCGCTTAAAACAAGGGTGATCTTATATTAGAGAATGGATGTTCAATATCAAGTGCAGTTTAACCAATAAATAACCAACCTTGGCCTTTGTGATTTTGGGTTTTTCGACGGATGAATAAGGAAGTTTCGCTTTTAAGGTCGATTTGACTCGAAACATATACATGTACACAATGTACATAACACGGGTTTACGCTCCATAGATATCAAATCTCAACAGCCGGGTTTAATTTTTATTCTTGAGTTTTACCCATTCTGACGTTTTTCTTATTTATCACTTTCTTTGATGTTTAACTCGATTTTCGACATTTCTTTTCAGTTTAAGTACTACTAATTGTCTCCCTATAAGTGGACTTTACATCCTCCGTTGCTTAAAGAAGAAAGAAAGAGAAAGAAAAGAAAGCGCAATTGGAGGGAATTAAATTAAAAAAAAAAGATATATTTTTATTCCAACAGAAACCATTTTAACCATTTCATTTTTCCTTTGTATTCAGAACGTGTTTCATTCATCACATTTACTTTTTCTCCGTTTGATGAAATGTGTCTCTTGCCTTAATTCATAAATATTGCATCCTTACTATAGATATGATAACATTGCTTTCTTTGAATGCACAAGGCATGATATTCTAGACATTCAATATCTATATAATAGAAATACCTGGGATATACCCGTTGAACCGTGAGAGAGAGAGAGAGGATATTTGTAATTTTCAGTGTATGATCGAAATATATTTCATCGAGAGTTCTTAAGAGCTATATTTTCACGAATGGCGGAGCCACAAGTGAATATATTTAACTCTTTAGGTCACAAGACGACATTTGTAGCATCCATGCTATAACATTTGCTATTTTTCTTTTTTTCTACTTGATTTTCCTATTTTCATGCGTTACTATATTTAGGTTTGTTAAAGACTTATACTTCAAAGGAAACAATAAAGAAATTGATTTTTTTTAATTAGAAATGTTCTATATATAAACTAAGAGGAACTTGATAGACTAAACATATTTACCAGTCACGTTCGAAATGGTTTGCTCTTAAATGCTGCATGCTCACAGATGTGAAGAAATTCGAAAGTTAAAAATCAAGCTCATCCAAACTATACAGCATGCATAATATTGTATGATATGCACCGAAGAAAGGTCTACCGGACTAAGGTGCGTTAAAAGCAAGGTGATGTGCATTTGATCAGGTGAATGTTGTTTCTGCTATTTAACAAGATGCTTAAAAGTATAAGGGATGTATAAATGTTTAAACAAGGCAACACATTTTTAAAGCATTTATTTTAACTTGAAAATAAACATTTATTTGAATAAAAATAGTATTAAAGTATCAAAATATCAATGAATTAAACACACAATAGAGAAAATAAGATATAACATGCAAGGACAATGTTTTAGATATCAAATACTCAACATTCACATATTCAATTTCAGTTTTGACATTCAATGGTTTGTAACTTTAAAAGGAATTTTGTTGAAATTGAACTTATACATGTGCTATCCCTATATGAAGATATACCTTTCAATGTGACTAGTTTTAAAAAGAAATCTTAATTGCGTGTAAACAGCACAAACAAGCTTTTTAGGTAATCATCTCAATGTTATCAAATTCTAGAAAGAAATATGAAAAAAAAAATCATTTCTTGTTAAGGCAATAGTTATAAGATGGACAAATCAAACAATCATTTTGCAGGTCTGTTCAGTAAATCTCTTTTCATTTTTAAAATACTAACACAAAAACTTTTAATTTGGTGAATTACAATTCTACCACTTTGATTTGATTACACAAATTGAATCCAAATGTATTCTTTCATTCATATTGGTATACAAATATTATATGCTATTTTAAAGTGCTTGTTCACAGATGAGAACATTTAAAAGTCAGAAAGAAAATGCAATTTAAACAGTACAGTTGATGTAATACTGTATGATGCGCAATTATGTATTGAAAGCATAATTGAATAAGGAAGTGTCAATATAACTATGTTTAGTAATATGGAGAGATATCAAAACTGAAAAAAAAATGTTTGTGGCTTTGCTTATAGGTTCAAATACCTATAATACACTGTATAAAAGCTTCAAAATCATCAATACATGCTTCCAATGCATTATGGTTATTTTCAAGTGCGTTAACACACCAATACAGGTGTTACAGCATGATACCAATAATACATTATGATTAATAACATCTTCAACAATATCAAAGCCCATATTAATCATTACATAAAATAGTGTCTATCAGTTGACTAGTTAACGCAAATTATATATTTACACTAGAAGATGGTTGTCGAAGATTAAACAACCAGTAACAGTTATATGAAAAAGGAAATATTTCCCACATAAATTTGAAAAAGTAAATGAAGAACAAATGATGGCCATATATATATCTATGCAGATTTAAGTTAAATCATGCCAGCCAATGAATGCAAATCTGCTCAACCCAATCAGGGAAAACAGAATAAAGCACATTACCTTACAAATTCCTTTAAATGAGTACTTCAAAAGCAATTGGTAAAATAAGCTGAAAACATGGTCTCTGATTAGCCTATGCAATTCCACTTAGACCAATCAAGGCAACACATCAGTTTGAAACTTTACTAATGCTCTTTAATAGAGTTGAAATATCGAGGTTTAAATTAGCAGCTTTATATGTATTTGATAAGGTTATGCAATAGTGCTCAGACCAATCAGTTATTATTAAGAAAAAAAGGTTTAAACTTTGTTGTTGTCTCGACGTTGTCCAAAGTTTAGTGTGTAGTTTGCCGCCGCGTCTTTTAAACTAGGCATGCGCATTGGTGTCTATATGGTTTCCGCCTTTTTTCGATATATAAGACTCTTTCGAACCAAAGCAGGATGCCAGATAAATATTGTGCATGCGTCAAAATTTATAAACAATTTATATAGGTTCTCACCCTCAATTTTTGTTTAACCAAAATATAAACTTGCTTATACAGGAACCATATACGCTGGTACTTTTATCTTAAAATTATGAAAAAATGAAAAGTAGGCTAAAACAGGTTATATTTCAAAAGGATACTATTATCAAATTAGGTTTACTGTTTGTTGTAAAAGCCACAAAAATATGCTTTTCTTTGAATGTATAAAAACCACATAAATGTATGTGTAAAGGGTATTCACGCAGTCAAAATTACTAGGACACAACAGAGGGATAATTTGCTCGTAAGACGAAATTGATACCAAATATAAATATAACTGCTTGTCACCATGGTTCTTCTATAACAAATCTAACATATTTATCTGTGATGTATTGATACTTTATTTTACAAAATTACAAATTCGCTCAAATACCTACTGTTAACATTATACTAGTTAGCAAGATTTTTTTTTTTAATGATCACATAGACTTTTTATCATCTAAGTAGCCTACACAAGGCCACCAGTTCGGAATCTTGGAATAAGTATGGATATAAGTTGAAAAACTTTCTATGTCATCTTATGTTATATGTAGGCATATGTATCATTTTTGTTTATCAAACGTGTTCAGTTTTATCTTAACTCCCTTAAATCTATTGTTTGTTATACGACATACGTGATTTAGATCAATTTAATATGCTATCAATTTTTAATATCGATAGTCTTACGGTTTAACTTATGTTTTGTCTGTATGAAATACATATCCACAAATGAACAATCAAACAAAAAGCGAGAGTAAACGTTTTGGCTGGTTGTTTTTGTTGCCTGCATTTGCTTTCAAATTCAAACAGTCGCATTTAGTAAAATTGTAGAAGTCTGAATATTATGCCGCGGAAGGTAGGATATTTGCCTGAGATCTCATAGTGTGGAGTAGTCCGAATGATCCAGACGTAGATATTTCACTCTCCACGCAGTTACAGCTTGGATCATCCGAGTTAAGTGTGGAGTATAACCACGGGCCGGGATTCCAGGCTTGGTAGAGTATGGTTGTTTCCCTTTTTTTTTAAAATCAATGTTACTTTCCCTTATTTCGAACTCTTGCAGGCATTGATTCAATAATGCTACAAAAGAAAATGAAGAGATATAATTTGGTTACATCCTAGCATTTAGAGTAAACGCAATTAAGCTTTATTGATTCGTGTTCAGTAATTTTTAAAACAGACGATGCTTTGATTTTATTGATATCGCCTAAAAGTTTGGGGCCTGTACCTAGATCTAAAACCGATGAAGCCTCTTAAACTAAATTGAGAATTTTTTCATGTTGGTCTACACTATATCTGGCGCTATGCTGCTTACAAATTATGCAGCTCCAGAATTAGCCAAATCTTTTTAAGATATTTTAATCAATAAAAAATATTCATTTTTTTTTAAATTCAAGATTCTTTATTGACTTAAACTATATACAGTTTATCATCAAGTCAGTACAAATTTAAACTTTTTGAAATAAAATTAAGAAACGGTTAGGATAACAGCATCCATTATCTTCATTTTCAAACTGCATTTTGGACTGATAAATCTAAATGTCATAATTGTGTTATGTATACGATCACATTTGATTTCTACTTGTTCATAATGTTATATTGTATGAGATCACATTGGATATCTATTTGTTCATGGATATCTTTTTGTTCATAAGGATGTAATGTATACGTTCACATTTGCTATCTATTTGTTCAAAATGTCTTAATGAATAAGATTACATTGGATTACATTGACAACAGCCAACAAATTATTGTTGATGTTTTCGTAGGTAATTCTTTAGTTTTGTAATATAAAACTAATCAATTTCAAAATTCGATGGAAAGCGATCGTTTCCTTTGCCTTTTGTCCACATTCTTCTCTTCAAAATACTACCCGGAAGTGGAGGTATTACGAATGTTGCCCAATTTTACAAAGGTAGATTAACCACGTTTCTGAATTGTTGGTGAAAAAGGTGATAATGTTGCTGTACCCATCCCAACAGTAGATAGAGGAAGAGGTAACCCCAGAAATATTCTTGGAGTAATTGTTGATCGTGATGAAAACGACATGTATAAAATAGCGGTAAAATCGGGTATTCTAGCAGGAAAATATTCAAGGAACCAATTCAGTGTGTGTCTCCAACATCTGTTACAGGAGTCTGATATATCAAAAGAAAATGTGATATCACTTCGCCATTCGCTGAAACTGACAGCTTCTGGTGGACAGGGCTTCTTTCGCAGTGATTGTGCTAAGAGTAAAAAGCAGTGTCAAACAAACAGATGTAAATATTTTAAAGCACAACGCATGTGCAACTGTATATGTCACAACAGTGTAACATGTCAAAATAAAATTCAACAATAGTTTGTCAAGTATTTAAGACAAAATACTTAAGTGATAATGCAAAGTCACTTTGTGATGTGAATGTGATAAAGCCTATGCGGTTAACCCTAAATGATAAGGTTCTTTAGTGTGAGTCTTATACGCTTTGACCAGCCTATCATGAACAGGCTATATAAAGAGTCTTAGTTACCATTTTCCTAAATGTACCAGAAAGAAAACTAACAAAAGGAACGAATCTGAAATGGTCCAAAAGTACTAGAATTGGTGTAAAAATAACGCATTTTCTTCACATGAGAAAATGCTCTATTTAACACGTTGGTTTTTTAAAATTAAGTTTATAGTGGAACTAACAGGAGTTACTTTGAAGTAATGAGTGGAACCAGTGACAACTTAATCATAAAGCCCCAGGTTATTTTTAGGGTAAGCCTTTTGTAATTACCAAATGGCGCAGCTTGATAAAGAAACCTAGACTGAAAACACAAGTACCGAAATCATTGCAATAATAGAGCCTTTACTCTACTTTTTCAGAGGTGCTTAAATGCACTACACTGTTTTTACCTCTGTTAAAACCATCAAAAAGTTAAATTCAATAAAACAATCAAGACGTAAAACACCTGAAATTATTGTAATAAATAGAGCCTTTACTCTACCTATTACGTTTGTTTCAAAAAAAAAAAATTAGAGGTGCAAAAATGCGCTTATGGGACTAAAGGGGATCTTATTGAGTTAGCATTCCATTCCACTTAAATCTGTATTATTTAATTGAACATGTTTGTAGTTTTAGTAAAATGTACAAATATTTGCATGAAACATTATTATGATATTATTTTTGTGTTTGCATTTGCTTCCCAATAGTCCATTCTTTCAACTAGTGTGACTGGTTATTATAAATTATTTTGACTCCTCCATCTTCGATTATAAATGTTGTGTATTTCTTTTAAAGACAACATATAGACAAATGGTCGAAAACTTTGACAAACGAATATTTTCAAATGGCAAACAGTACAGATTCAGATAAAGGAGCTCTAACAAGACCTTCATCATCTGGATCTTTGCTGTGTGCAACCTCAATGTAAGACGTGCTTAACAGGATAAGAGTAAAAATGTTAATCAGTTATCAGTGTAAACTGTTTGTCATTGGCTATCCTGTTCTTTAGCACTTACAATCTTTTTGCACTGACCCGACTAAGAATGCAAGAGCCTTTATATTTCATTCGGCATTTACAACTGTTTTGCACTTAACAAGTATATTGGGTAAATTTTTAATCATTAGTTCAGCGTAAATGTTTGTCAATAGCTTATGTTATCTTTAGCACTTACAATATTATTGCATTGACCCGACAAATGTTAAGAGAAAATCTAAGAGCCTGTGTGTTTCATTAGGCACTTACATTGGCTTTGCTCCGAACACGTTTAATCAGAATACAAAATGTATTCCCTTAATTCATTTTGAACTGAATATTAGTTTTAATTTAAATAATTTTTGTACTGAACATTTCTATAAAAATACAATTAGTATTTTTTTAATTCATTTTTGAACTGATCATGTTTTATAAGCAAACTATGAATAACTTAATTCATTTTTTGTATTGAATAACTTTGATTTATAAAGCCACTGGTATTATTCATTTGTTTATGAAAGAAAAGTCTAAAAATATTAAAATGTTTATATTTCCTTATTGTTATTCTTATCTTTAATTCCATTAATAATTTCTTCATAAGCAAAATAATTTGAAAAAAAAAAAAATAATAATAAAAAAAAAATACGTTTCAAATTATTTTCAGGGATTTCGTGAAATTCCTGACGACTTTATTCACGGATTTCGTGAAATCCTGACATTTTTAGGAATTTCACGAAATCCCTAAGTGAATTAGGAATTTCATGAAATCGCTGAAATTTTCAGGGATTTCAGGAAGTCCCTGATTTCACAGTGTCCCTGTAACATATATACGGGTCCCTGTATATATATACACAGGATCTATCGATGCACCGCCGCCGATCTACAGCTGGCATTTTCCTAGTCCGAATGATCCAGACGTAGATATTTCATTCCACGCAGTTACAGCTTGGATCATCCGAGTTAACATTTTCCGTGCTTCCTTAACCCTTGACCAAACGCCAAAATTTCGACGGTCCGAAATGGAAAGTTTGAAGGCGAATTTTCAAAAATTGATAAAATTGAAAAATAATCGTCTGATAGGACAGAAAACATTATACGAAAAGGAGAAATTGCTTGTTAAGAGCAAACTCCCCTTTTCACACGATGTTTCCAAGAGTCGTCCGCAACAAACTGGTCAAATGTCGGTATTGTTTGGTAAATGGTTAAAACAACTGTTTTTGGTCACTATGCTTTTATAGATTTTTGTTGTTGATTCTTGTCTGATTTTGCTACAATTGGAACCAGTCGCATTTACCCATATGTGGAATAGGAGAACTAATGTAGATGTCGAACGGCAGAATAATTCCATCTTAAACTACACTGATAAATAGAGAATAGATGGTTGGTGTCGTGAATCGGAAATGTTATCGGGCAAGGCTTAGGAATATTATCCGGTGAGCCGAAGGCGAAACGGATAATATTCCGATGCCGAGCCCGATAACTTTTCCCATTCAAAGACACCAACCATCTATTCTATTTATCCTGTTACCTTTATGTATTCTTTCAAACAAATTATAAAATGTAAATAAAACACGAGAAAGAAGGAAAAAATAAGTAGAGAATGATGTAAACATGACGTCATTTCGTTCGTATGACGTCATGATTTGTCGCGTGGATGTATTATATGGTTAGTGCCGGATATCACAAATGTTATACGGCACCTAGTTATCCGTCCCAAAATGACACTATTGACAGGATAAAATTCCATCTTAAACTACACTGATAAAACACTCTTTGATGACTGCTTATATTCAATGAGTTGTTTATTTTTAATCAATTATAGGTCTTTGTTAAGTGAACATGTTGTTGTTTTCGCTTTGTGGAGATTACCAATATCAAAATTTTATTTACAAGAAATCTCTTCTTTGTGACAATATTTTTTCCCATTATCACGATACAAATATTTTCAGTCGCTATGGATTTGGTCCAGTGCTTGCGTAATTTGCTCTTTGAAAGAAACGTCTCCTTTTGTCATAATGATTTCTATCATGCAATATGTAAACATGCTGAAATAATGTTGACGCGGTGTAGCCTAAGCCGTATATGTATATATAATATATAAATGAACAGTGTTCTTTAACCACAAAGAGAAATCTAAATAGGCTGTATTTTAATCCCTATCATTTGGGAAGCTATTTTTTTCGATCAATCGAGACACTAACTTCGGTCACACAGAATCCAACAGTCGGTAGTAATAAATCCATTACCACCAAATAAAGACATTTGACCAGTTTGTGGCGGGTCCCCGTTTGTAGCAGACGTCTCTGTAAAACGTTATGGTCAAAGGAAAATTTGATCGTAACAAGCAATTTATCCTTTTCCCGCAATGTTTTCTGTCCTATAAGAAGATTGTTTTTTAATTTCATCACATTTTGAAATGTCGTCTGCAAACTCTTTCAATTTGGGACATGCTTAAGTTTCGCGGCTAAGAGTAATTTGTGGGACCCTTTACCACCAAATAAAGACATTTGACCAATTTGTAGCAGACGTCTCCGTCAAATTTTATGGGCAAATGAGAATGTGTTCTTCTCTTAACGAGCAATTTATCCCTTTCCCGCAATGTTTTCTGTCCTATCAGAAGATTATTTTTTAAAATTTATCACATTTTGAAATGTCGTCTGCAAACTCTTTCAATATGGGACATTCTAAAATTTGGCGGTAAAGAGCAATTTCTCCTTTTCCCGAAACGTTTTTTGTCCTATCAGAGGATTGCAAACTCTTTCCATTAGGGACATTCTAAAATTTGGCGGTTAAGAGCAATTTGTCCTTTCCCGCAATATTTTCTGCCCTATCAGGAGATTATTTTTCAAACTTTATGGGCAAAGGAGAATTTGCTCTTAATGAGCAATTTATCATTTTTCCCGCTATGTTTTCTGTCCTATCAGAAGACTATTTTTCAATTTCACATTTTGAAATGTCATGTCGTCTGCAAACTCTTTCAATTTGGGACATTTCAAAATTTGGCGGTTAAGAGCAATTTGTTCTTTTCCCACAATGTTTTCTGGCCTGTCAGATGATGATTTTTCAATATCACCACATTTCGAACTGTTGTTTGCAAACTCTTTCAATTTGGGACATTCTAAAATTTGGTGGTTAAGAGCAATTTCTCCTTTCCCGCAATGTTTTCTGCCCTATCAGAAGATTTTTTTTACCATTTATCTCATTTTAGAATGTCGTATGCAATCCACTTCAATTTGTGACAGTTTAGAATTTGGCGTTTGGTAAAGGGTTAAACTAAAAACCGTGCAAATGGATGGGATCGTTTAAAGAAGCGGCGTATAACGTCCAAAGTTCGAAAATCACTTTACCGAAAAACGTAAATATGTAAAGGGAGGTATAGTGAAAATTGTAGAAAATCGATAATTTTCATCAACCGATTGTTCGAAAATCACTTTACCGATAAACGTAAATATGTAAAGGGAGGTATAGTGAAAATTGTAGAAAATCGATAATTTTCATCAACCGATTGTTCTGTTCATTAGATCTACTTATCTACGATATAAAGTGGCCGAGTTCATTATTGAGCGGAATAGAGAGGATAGGGAGTACTTTTCAGAGTTTGTAGGTACCTATTTTTAGACCAAGCCATTCTGATGTGTTTATGTTTCCTGACGTTATAGCCGTGATAAACTGTAACTGTAGTTGTTGGTTTTACCGTATATCAGCTCAATATGCTACGTACGTCTTGGAGATTATACAGCGAGTGAATCCGGACTACATTCTTGGTTCAAAGAAGGTATTAGTCCGCACAGTGAAGGTAGCCTGGTGGAGCCTGGCCCGTTCGTATACCGCGAACTAGGCGGGTTAGCATGGGCCAGGACCCCAGGCTAAGTGAAGGCGGATGGATAATGAGTAATTCGTGTCAGACCACAGTTTTTAAAGTACCGTCCCTCAGAAAGTGATATGTAACTTCAATGGACTAAGGTGCTAACGCACCTAGTCCAATACGCACCCTAGTCCAATAAGATGAATTTGGGCGTTTTATTCATTTAATTTAAAGCCGATGGAAAGAATTCATAATCTAAATATAGCGCACATATATATGTCAAGCTATAAATAACCGGTCAGGTGATACCCAGAGTACACACCGAAAACAAGCATACACTCTATTGCACCGAAGTGTTTACATCAAACTAACCAGAATAACATACGGTTGGCGTTGTTAAACTTACACAGAAAGAACATAAGGGTAAACGGGGTTCATTACCAACAAGAAGGAAAAAAAAAACAATCCGGTTTCTTACAGAATTAGGAAACATTACGTAAATCGAAAGAGAAACTTGCCATTCAAGAAGTCGCTTAGCAAAGTCGTCGTGTGTAAACCGTACTAGACACGTCCAGTCTACTCTACTGCCGATTCAATGCAATCCAAATACCGTCCGACAATATGTCTAGACTGTGAATAAGTCCAGAATGTATCTTTTCTTTTTTGTTTTGACTGAAATTTTGGATTGTGGACTAGGCCAGCGTTTTTTCCAGTCCGCCATGTTTATCTTCTAAGCGTACACCGTCACGTGACAGCACACATGACGTAACTGATTAGCATATAACGGATGTAACATTCAGGGGTGATGCAATGGAGGGTTTTCCGTCAATATCTTTAATTAAAAGCGATTTCAGTGACTTTCATTTTATGAATATTTGTTTGAAGCATATCGGAATACCATATGCAAATTCCACTTTTTACATATATATTTTTATCGTATGACGTCCGGGTTCGTAGAGTTCTTGTAAAAACGCAAACAAATATTCTGGAAAGACCTATACATAAGTTGTGTTTGAGTGTTGAGTAGTGTGACGAGTTGCCAAGAATTTAACAAAATCTATTGATCTGTATGCCATGAGCAATAATCTGGATATACATCATAGATGTTTATGTTTATAAATAGAGAATAGATGGTTGGTGTCATGAATCGGAAATGTTATCGGGCAAGGCTTAGGAATATTATCCGGTGAGCCGAAGGCGAAACGGATAATAATCCGAAGCCGAGCCCGAAAACTTTTCAAATTCACCAACCATCTATTCTATTTATCCTGTTACCTTTATGTATTCTTTAAAAAAAACCAAGATGTAAATAAAACATGAGAAAAAATGAAAAAATAAGTACTATTATAGTGTAAACATGACGTCATTGCGCTCTTATGACGTGATGATTCGTCACGTGCATGTGTTACATGGTTAGTGTTGGATATCACAAATGTTATACGGCACCTAGTTATCGGTCCTAAAGTGGCACTAGTGACAGGATAATGACTGATATGTATTACATGTTTGTGATATTCACATTTCTTATACCTGTATGTTATCATAAGTGTGTAAGGACGCAATTAGGGGGAGGATGCTGTTGCCAATTATAGGTAAAGGGTGAAGTTTAATATGTATACAGTTTGTGTATAACCCTTTGATAAGATAGGTGGGTAAAGCAGGTACATGTCCTGGTGGTGTATCCCAGCATTTTGTTGTTTTAACTGGCCTCATATCAAGAGCATTCGTCAAACTGGTTTTTACTTACTCCCTGAACTTCGTTGGAGTAACGTCACAGCCGATGCTGAATAATTAAAGGGAGGATGCTGTTGCCAATTATAGGTAAAGGGTGAAGTTTAATATGTATACAGTTTGTGTATAACCCTTTGATAAGATAGGTGGGTAAAGCAGGTACATGTCCTGGTGGTGTATCCCAGCATTTTGTTGTTTTAACTGGCCTCATATCAAGAGCATTCGTCAAACTGGTTTTTACTTACTCCCTGAACTTCGTTGGAGTAACGTCACAGCCGATGCTGAATAAAGAAGCCATACAGTTGGTATGTTAAAAACAGTTTTATATCCTATTGCAATTATTATTTGTTATGGACTATGTCATGGCCGAAATAGGTTTTCAATACTCCCAAATATGAACATGTGAAACAGCATGAAGACAAGCCGTGGCAACTTAGAAATGTTATTATTGATGAAAAAACATTGTCAGGCGTCATATGAATCTCGTCGAGTGTTTTTGTCATGCAGTAAGAGCGCAGCAGACGAAAAACCTCTCCAATTTTTGGGACAGCTTTTCTCGAATTACGATTAACTTTAGATGACAAACTCAACGGAATGATTTACAGGTAACTTCGATGTAGAGCAGCCGAGCGTTAAATTTCTAAATAAATGAGATATAAGGTGATGTGTAAAGAAGCACGAACGCACCGTCCTCAAAATAAACATCCTCCATCTTGCCTTGTACTTGACGTTAGAAAAATTGTGTTCAAAAGGTAACCGCTTCGTGTCATGCTTTTCAGTAGCACAATTATGAAAGAATACTTATTTGCCTTCAAATACAAGACTATCGATTGTGTTTATCTTGCTTCGATTAGTTATATTTGGCCTTTATCGTCAGTGCGTAAAGTCGAAATTAGATGTAAACAAATTGAAACGGAAATGAAAGGCAAATTACTCGATTTGTACAAATGCACGAAACGGCATGGTTGTTGGAAGATGGGCTATTTTCGCAAAATAGTGAATGATAAACTTGTTTTCGGCCGTATTTATTGCTTTTAATAGCTTCTAGTATATTTGTAAGCAGAAAACGAGTAGGCCTTCAACTAGCGAGCGAGTTTGATGACGGACTTTTTTGAGCCGTCACCCTATTTGTTGACATCGCATAATACCATTTCAGGGGAAAAGCTGTCAATTCAATCAAACAATTTGTTAAACGACAATCAGTGAGCAATAACGCATATGATAAGAGTTTGGTGGTTGAATATTTAAAAAACAACTTGGAATCAAGTTTTCTTCCTGTCAATTATAATATATAAACGACCTCCGCACTGATTTAGGTATAAGGTTGATAAACATGATATCCGAGTTTAATTTACATGTCAGTTTCAAGTTTGTTTTGCCCGTGCAGCTCGTGATACCCAAACCTTATACTGCGTGAATTACAGTATGGTGTTGGTGTAGTACCGCATTTTTATTTTTTGGATAGGGTTAAACGCATACTGATTTTGCTGAACTGTTTTTTATGGATCAACCAATGCCTTTTTTCCCCAGTATATAACAGATTCCCGCGATTTCCTTTAAAGTCATGCAGTTTCCCCCCCAATATACAAATTTTAATCTTTTATTTGTGTTTTTGAATGTTATATAGTACTTATAGCATCAACCTTCAATGACTGACCAAGTAATTGTTAAATTACAAATGCACATAAGAGGGCCATATTGACACTACATACATCACCATAGTATTTATAAGAAATTTGTTAAGTTACTTTTCTTATTCTATGTAATCCGTTTTCAAAATTGATCATGATTTCGTTGAACCAAACATGTTCACCAATTTTCACACAAATCTGCCTTCATTCATTCCTTAGTGAACACAACATTACTTTATAATTTGTCATAGTGACTTAGACTATTTCTTGAACCAAGAAAGGGGGGGGGGGGTAATGAAAATTGTCCTAAATATGTATAGATCCATGGCTATATTTGATGAAGATTGGTAAGTAAACGTACCACAACATCAAATCATTATTGAGCAACTGACCTAGTTATTGACATCTCTTTACCGTGTTTCAAAAAAAAAAGTGTATTGTTAATTTTTTCAATGAAATATATTTAATTGTATGTTATGAAGGCTAATTGAAATACTTTTTTTAATTATAGATGTATGTTGATAAATACATTTTTTCTCAATATGAAACCATTCAACGTAACACAATGTCATTTCAAACATCCTATAGATATCAACAACATAAGTTTTAGTTTCAGTCACAGTTTCTTTCAAATTATTATTTGTGTAAACTTAATGAATTTTGGCGATAATGGCCACCATACTTATTTATTGGTACTACTTTTTTGTGTAAAGTGAGCCTTTGCAAATTGAAAATTATTGTGTACATGTCAGTATTTTGCATAAAATATAAAGGAATACAAAGTATAATAAAAAAAGTCTCGGTGGATCTAAATGGAACTCTTAGCATGGTCATGCATGTAATAATATACTTATTCTAGGGGGCCTCCGTGGCCTAGTGGTTAGAGTACTGAACTTGAAATCACATGGCCCCGCGTTGGTTCAAATCCTGAGAGGGATATGGCTTTTCATGAGAGGCAGTCTCTCGACTGACTTACGGAATGCCGATGGTTCTCCCCGCCTTGACCAGCCCTTCAATAAGAGTTGGGCATCGCTACATAACTGAAATAATGTTGATGTGGTGTAAAACCCATAAAAAAAATATTTGTGCATTCAGTTCTTTAAAAACTTGTACCAAAACATGATGAATTAAACATGAATTTATCTTCTATTTGATGTATCATTAGTTCATTTTTTTATACAGACATTTTTAAGAAACCATTTTTAACATGTCCATGAATGATTAATGTGCTACATTGATCGAATTACTTCAATATAAGAAATTCGTACCCCACCCACCCATTATCAAAGTTCGGACATGACATAGTCCTTATTAACACTTATTTATTTGTTGCATTTTAGAATTTATTATTTTGCCACATTTTTATTGTATAACTTACTTTTGCTAATATAGGCGTGGCTAGTTTTCCCATAATTAAATATCCAGCTTATTCTTGCTAAGGCTTCGTTTCTTGCATTTTAAAGTAATTTTTGAAGTCGTCAATATGTTTTCCAGTATATGCATCTTGTTAACACCATAATATTGTTTATATTAGTTGTTTTATTTGTTTGCAATTGTCCTTGTTAAATGGCAATTTGAATTGTTAGGATTTATGTAATGTTTATTTCAGTAAATCGTCTTGGAGTTACAACGATATCGCCTCAACGTTAAGAAGTCTTTTTTTTTCATTGGACGCATTAAATCTAAGGCTTTAGTAGACAGCATATCACTCTTATGAATACAATACTGTACGGCAAAAAACAAGTTACGAAGTTACACAAGAGAGTTGAGGCAGACTTTTGAGGAAGCTATAGAAAGATAATTTAAGACTAGTCCGAAAAGTCTCTAAGGGATATTCTGCAAAATCTACCACATTAGTACCCTCGTCAATTTATTTCTACCTGTTTCACAAAATAAATTGAATTTTTAAAATGAGCAAAAAACGGGATAAACAAATGAATATTAATTATTGAATTACCTGTATAAATAAAATGTAATTGTCCATTCAACCTATTTCATTTAAAGATTGTTTAATTCTTTTGTGAAGATGACCCAGTAGAACAGTATTGTAGTATCGTTCGCACTAGTAGCACGCTTCTCACTTTCGTTCAAACATCTATGCATCTATAGATTGGAGTAGTAATAAAAAATACTATAAATAGATGAATTTCAAGATGAAAATGCGATAGCGTTATTGGGTTTAGAGAGATGGGGGTGGGGGGGGGGGGTCGTTCGTCCTTTATCTGTGTAAAGAACTAGGCAAAATAATTCAAAAATGAAAAATTTTCGTGATATTTCTCGATCGTGTCAAATTAGTTTTACTATGCAAAGAACTAGATCTAGCCTTTTGGATTTTCATCAGAGCAGTCTTACGCCTGACTTATGGAATGCCGATGGTTCTACCCGCATTGACCAGCCCTTATGGGCAGTTGAGTATGGGGTATTCCTCCATCATTGAGAGTCGGGCATCACTACATAACTGAAAGAATGTTGATGTGATGTAAAACCCATAAAAAATCTTGCCTTTGTGTGTCTAAAATGCTTATCTCTGTAAAATTATGACAACAGTGCTTTCCTAATTTTCTATGCAGACTCCCTTGGAATGTTGGTTCGTACGACGCGTGGTTTTCATGGAAAATCAATGCTGTCTGCTGAAAATATCACTCGATCACAATTATTTTAGATTTTGCAGTTTTCGTGAGTTGTCAAACGAAGGCAGCATGCAAGAAGCTACCCTCCGCGCAGGCTTCCATTTCTTACACTGTACTCACAGTACAGCTCTTAACCAAAATGAAAAGGGAGATCACTGTAAAGGAGAATGGGAAGAAGCCATACTCGTCGCATGATTACTTCCCTTTGTTACACTGCAAGGGAGATCACTGCGTAAGCCAAGGAGCATGTTACATGAACATGGTTTTAGTTAGGCCTATATGCGAGTTTTAAAGACATATAGAAAACTCCCACAGAAACATGATGTATCAACTAGACAAGGTATGCATATTGCACATTATGCATTGGAATTTTAGGAATAAGAGACTGCAATTACGACTTAGAGCGACATCGTGTTTCTCGTGATGGATTTCGTAACCGTAATCGTTCGTACTGAATTTATTTCATTTCAAAGGCCACATCATCATTTTATGAGATGCAACCCAGAATATTCGTCTTTACCGTCTAAGAACCTCGAAATCCTGGTTTGAATTGACCCTTCGCTCTGCTTTTTCATTCTTGCTTTAAAAGTTTGTACTGCTCGCTCAGCTAACCCATTAGATGCTGGATGGTATGGGGCTGACCTAATGTGATTAATTCCATTTTTACTCATGAATTCCGCAAATTCACTGCTCGCAAAAGAGGGACCATTATCCGAGACCACTGTATCTGGCAATCCTTGGTTCGCAAATGACTGCCTAGGATGCTCGATAGTTATCTCAGTGTCCGATGATCGCGACGTGTAGACATCCATCCACTTAGTGTACGCATCAATGATTATAAGGAACATTTTCCCCTTAAAAGGTCCTGCATAGTCAATGTGTAAACGCGACCAGGATCTCATGGGCCACTCCCATGGTTGCAACGACTGTTTTGGCATGTTGCTGTTTTGCAAACATGCTGTACATGATTTAGCTGTCTGTTCAATTTCTTTGTCTAAACCAGGCCACCATATGTATGAACAAGCTATGGCTTTCATCTTACACATTCCTACATGTCTTTCGTGTAACTGGTCCAGTAATAGTTTTCTCCCATGATTTGGAACAATCACTCTTGATCCCCATAGAATGCATTCATCAACGACACTTAACTCATTACTCCTTTGAAAATATGGTTTCAAATTCTCATCTTGCGTTTCATGTGGCCATCCCTGTTGAATAAAATCTTTCATTGTACTTAATAGCCTATCATGATTTGTCCATTGTGCAATTTGCTTTGCTGTCACTGGGCTGGTTTCATTAAAAAAGTTCATCAGCAAAGTTGTTTCTCCTGGTATCGGGGAATCTTTATCTTCACATTTCACCGGAAACCGACTCAGGCCATCAGCATGCCCTATACTTGTACCAGATTTGTGGATCAGTCTGTAGTTATACGCACTTAATAACCAAGCATTCGTTTGGAGGTAGTCCATGCTTTCTCTTGTCCACTACCCCAATTGAACTTTGCTCCTTTCTGTAAAAGCTCATATAATGGTGCTAATACTGATGAAATCCTTGGTAAAAATCTTGAGTAGTAATTTATCAGACTGAGATAACTCTGCAATTCTTTCTTATTTTCTGGTCTCTCCATCTGTTTTATGGCTTCGATTTTTTCTTTCAGTGGTTCAATACCCTTCTCGGATATCTTGTGTCCCAAGTAAATGACTTCAGTACTTTTAAACACACATTTACTTCTTTTTAATCTCAGGCCAGCCGTATGAAGTCTCTTCAAAACTTCCCTTACACGCCCATCATGTTCTTGAACCGAGCTACCAGCCACTAGAATATCATCAACCCGGACTCTTACTCCCTCTAATCCTTGTAGTATGTTGTCCATCACTCTTTGAAAGATTCCTGGACTGGACGAGATACCATAACAAAGACGATTCTATTCATATAGGCCTCGATGCGTATTAATGGTTGTATACCTTTTCGAATTGTCATCGAGTTCAATTTGTTGGTAGGCATTACTCAAGTCTAACTTAGTAAAGTATTTTCCCTTAATATTTGCAAATAAATCCTCCACTTTAGGAATAGGGTAAATGTCTAAATTGGAAACAGGATTGATTGTCACCTTGTAATCCCCACAAATGCGAATTCCCCCATCATCCTTTACGATTGGTACTATGGGTGCTGCCCATTCAGAATACTGAACACGAGTTATTGTTCCTTCATTTTCAAGTCTATCCAACTCTTGACCAACTCTTTCCTTCAGGGCATATGGAATTGGTCTCGGTTTAAAATATTTCGGTCTTACTCCTTCTTTCAGACTTATCTGTGCCTTCAGACCTTTGAATGTCCCCAATTCACTCTTAAACACATCTTCAGATCGCTGAGTCAGTGTATCTTCATCCTTGTATTCGGATACTGTTCTGAAAATTTCTTTCCAATTCAGCTTTATGACCTGAAGCCAGTCTCTACCAATTAAATCAGGTCCTTGACCTTCAGTGACAATTGCTGGTAATTTCCTACTCTGCTTACCAGTATATACAGTTATCATTGACTGTCCCGCTATTGGAATTTCTTCCCCTGTATAGGTTTTAAGCTTAACATTTGTTGGTTCTAGCTTCCCTTTAATTTTCTGTAATGTTTCGACCGAAATTACCAACTTTGACGCCCCCGTGTCAACTTCCATTGATGTCATGACCCCATTCAAATTCATATTAACCTTAATGGGTTTTTCACTTTGGTTACCTATTCTGAAAAATGTATATTCCTCGTCATTCGAAGAATCCCCCTGTTCAGCCAAATATTTCTGATTCCACCTTTTCTCCTTCTTAAATGATAATGTTGATCCTGACCTTCTTTTTTGTCCTTTTTATCATTTTCCTTCCCCGCCTGCTGAGATTTACATTTTTTCTTTAATGGCCCTTTTTCTTGCATTTAAAACATTCAGACGCCTTGAAATGACAATCTTGCGGACCATGATTTTTTCCTCCACATTTCCAGCATTCTATTTCATTACCTTTTGATGGCTTGAAGTCTGGTTTTTGTATCGGACCCGATTGACGGACAGTTTATCTTTACTTTGTAAATCTAAAGCGGATTTTTCAGCCAATTCCATGCCTTGGGCCAATTGCAGAGCTCTTTCGAATGTAAGATCTCGTTCGGACAATAATCTGCGCTGAATATGACCTATCTCTTAACATTAGCTCTAATGTGTCACCAAAATTACAATCCATTGACAAATGTCTAAGTTGGGCCACATAATCTGCTACTGATTGGTTTCCTGCTCGGAAATAACTTCGAAATTTGTATCGTAACTTAACGGTTGGACTATTTCTGATGGTTTTGGCTGCAGATGGTTTTGTACCAATTCAGTCAACTGGTTGAAAGACTTGTCGCCAGGTTTCGCTGGTGCCAGTAAGTCACTGAGTAATTTGTACACCTTACCGCCAGATACCGACAGGAAGATTGCCTTCTTCTTTCCGTTGTCATCTATTTCGTTTGCCTCAAAATAGTGATTCAGTCTCTCAACGTATTGAGTCCAGTCCTCAGTCTCGAATTGAAATTCATCGATCCCACCGAAGGTAGCCATTTTACCTTTAGATCTTCGACAGCTCTGGGTACTTTTTTACCTCGTCGCCAATTTTATTACGTCTTTACGTAACATAAATAAAGTAAAAGACTGATTTTTGGTCACAAATCTTTATTGTCATTACTCCAGGTTTGCCTGGATAAGGCCAAAACTAATCTCCTTATTGAAGAGTATTCTTTTATCAAAGTTCGGTTGTATAAGGGAGTTAACTCAGTATTGACTCTGTTAGAAGTATGAAGCATTGCTCTCCCTTTAACTATAAAAGACTTCAATATACCACAAATGGGAAAAATTCTATGATAGTATTAAAGATTTTTTAATTGTTTAACAGCAATTGATGCCATTATTTGGTGGTATGTTAGTTTATTTTACATAACTTGTCTTATCAAATTGAATTTGAATGGCCGTGTTGTGCTTTAAATCTGAAAATCAGATCAGAATTTGGAAAGCCAGACATTATTTGGACCGTTTGAAATTTCATCGTTAGATTGCCCCATCAGAAAACAAAAAGCGATCTTCACATAGAATTATATTGACTACGACCACAGCTAAAGGGAGAATAATGGTCCCCCTTCAACCCTAAAACACTATTCTCTTTTAATTTTTTATGAAAACATTTAAAAGCATGTAAACATCATTCATACAAAAAACCAAAATAACCAACTTTCTGAAATGGCCCTATATTGTCTTTTTCGTACAGTAAATTATTCAAACAAATTCATAAGTTGCCTTCATGGACTATTTGTTAGAGTGCAGAACTTGAAAGCACATGGCTCCTCATGGATTTAATTTCTGACAACGGCATTTGGATTTTTATGACTTAAGGAATGCCAATGGTTCCAACCCGCTTGACCTGCCCTTATGGGTAATCAAAATTGAGGTTTTCCTCCATCATTTAGAGTCTGGTATTTCCTGTTAACTAAAACAATGTTGATTTGATGTAAATCCCATATAATTAAAGTGATAATGAATTATATTTCAGGGATCATCTAATTAGAAGGCTTTGTGCAAGGTTTGGAGAAGGTATAAAAATGTTAGTAAGGAAAATTCCCATATTATCTAGGACACTGGCATGAAGAAAAATAAATAGGGTGTTTGTCTTACAAAGGTATGTGAACTAAGTTCTCTTTAGCAGTTTGCTATTATTTGGAAACAATGTCAGATTAATGTCAATTGTATCTAACTCTTTTGCTGTAGTTGTAGATACTGTTCAATTTGCTAGATTTTCTCTCAGCAAGATTTTGTTAAGCCATGTATAAGGCTGTTCGCAGTTGTGCCTCCAAATATGGCTGCTGTTTCTTCTGGCACAATTTTTGTTTCTCCTGAAACAAATTTTTAGCTACATCAATATATTGTTTCTCTTTTAAATATAGTCAGAGACACAATAGTTTTAATCCAAATAGTTGTGCATTGTGAGTTCCAACTTTTGAAAGTTTTTTGTGCCCTTTACAAAGGCCTATGTAGACTTGTTATCTGCCATTTTAGGCAGAACATTTTACAAGCGTCCCTATATTGCAGCCATTTCAATTATGTGATCCATTTGGAGTGAAACGATTTTGTGTATTTCACTTTCTTCTGGATAGGTTCAGAGGGCTGCTTGGTTTGTTCCTTTCTCAAAGAGGTTGGGATTTACAATAAATTGTGATTCCTTACACATTCTAAATATATATACATTTATCAATATCATTTTTTCATCACACACTATTTATTTCATATCACACATTCATTACAAACAATCAACAATCATTAATTCTTTACAAATTTTCTGTCTTCTTTTGTTCATTAATTACAAATTCTTATTTATTTTTTCTTTAAACAAATACATTTTAACCTGTTAATATATTAATATCCATTCATCCACATCATCATAATGCGCGCTAAATGACCTTAGCTGTCGATGCGCCTTAAAACACCTTTCATTCATTCATTCATTCCGCTTGGTTTGAGGCTCCCAAGACTTAGTGGACACTGGTGGGTTCTTTCTGAAAAAAAAAGACCAGTTAGGGTTGCTTGTTTTTGTGATATGGCGATTCAGATGAAGCAGAAGAAACAAGATAGAATGAGATTGGTTCTCGTCACTATCACATTACATGTTTCGTAGCTGCGCTTCACTGGTCACCAGCATGCATATTGATTTTCTTTTGAGTGAGTGATTAGTTTAAAAAGTTAACCTTTCAGTGCAGTTGTCGACAGATTTCTCTGACAGACCATTAAATCATGATGATATTTTTCTTTTTTTTATTTTTTTTTGGTCTATGTTTTTTCTTTACATGCATTGCACATATGGCGCGTAGCCTTCAATAAAACCAGTATGTGATATATCAGTCCTATGTGAATCATGCACATCTCTATGTGAATGGGAACACCGTCATACCTTTGGATCAGTATTAGCTGTTGGTCTTCGAACCTGCTTATGATCTCACTTTGCTGCTTTGCCCACTATCTATCGACCTTTGGATTCAGGTAATTTCTCTGCATCTAGTGAAAAGATGTACTGGACCTAATTTTTAAGTTCACATGTTTTGCCAATAGTGCCAGCTTTCCGAAGGTGTTACCAGATGTTAAGGTTGATAGGGCAAACATCAGGTCCCAGCATGTAGCCCCCGGTTCAGTACAGACTGGGCACACCAAGGGTTCAATAGATGGCCAGCACCACACACCTTAAAAGAGAAAATTGCCATAACTATATCACAATTAACAGGAACCTAAAACCTTTAAATTAAAGAAATAAATGTAGTAAAAACAGTTCACAACCATTATCTGGATCGTGATACTCAAGTTTTATTTATCATGCGAATTACTTTTAAGGTATTGATAAGCTGTCGATGCGCCTTAAAACAACATTCATTCATTCTTTAAGGTATTGTCTGAAATATCTGTTAACAAGTATTGATATGAGAGAAATATTAGTTTTTACAAACTATAACTATAACTATATTTTATTGCATTATAAACATAACATGTTATATAGCAATACAAAATTGTACATGACAAAAATACATGGATCAGCAGAAGAGCTCATGATGTTAAAGAGCTTATTCAAATACATAGATAAAAGGATATAGATTGATAATTTATTATGGTAAAAAGGCTTCATGCCGAAAAGTACAGTGTCCAATGGACAAACAATGTCCATTTAAATGACTTAGTAAACAAGCTGTTTGTCTATTCATTACATACTATCTTATGACACATTACTTTGTTAGAATATTATCTCACTCAATTCAAATTATAGCTGATCCAATGAAACTGTCTTTGATGATAATGTTTGTTGGATCAGAGCATCCCCTCACTACACATGACACCATGTTAATGCATGCTAGAGTAAGGATCGCTGAGACGTAGGCGAAACAGACAGAAGCACCTATCAAGTGAACACTGTCTGCCTCTGTCCTAAGTGAGTGAACACCAGGACTAGGGGGGTTGTCATCTGTCAGCTCCTCTTCCATTTCATAGTGACCTTGTTCTCCAAATGCTTCCTTTTCAAATGTCACCTCATTATATTTGCGGTTCACATCTGGTCTGAATGAAATAAACCATACAGTTCAAACATTTAAGATCATCAACGGTAACTGTTGTTACAAATGTATGACAGTTGATAGTTTGCATCCTTTTATAGTTGAGACTTACAATTATATCATTTGTAAGATATAATAAATTTGGTTCACAGACTTTTATTTTTTATTTGCCCCCAAATATTTGCAAAAATGTATTCAATCTGATAGAAAATATATATTTCTTGTAAGACTTTCTCTCAAGTATCTTTCTCTCTTGTTTAGATAATTGCTTCATTGTTTTGAATAATTATTTATCAACACTTTGTGTAAATTAGTATTTGTTACTTTAAAAAATGAGAAATATTAGTTAATACAAACAACGTCCATTTAAATGACTTAGTAAACAAGCTGTTTGTCTATTCATTATATAGAATTACCCACGTTTCGCCCCAAAGACATTTCGCCCCAACCGTTACGCCCCAATGTCATTTCGCCCCATTTTCATTTCGCCCCAAATGGAATTCATTTCACCCCAAATGGAATTCATTTCGCCCCAAATGGAAACCATTTCGCCCCAAAAGGATGTCATATCGCCCCAATTGATTGAATGTCATTTCCCCCCAACTTCTTTCAGTTTCGCCCAATATTACATCATGGTTACCAAAAAAAAATAATTTAAAAGTTAATTTCAAGATTGTAAATAAGAAGTACCTAACCTCTGATCAGGTGTTTGTTTAGGGAGATAAGGCCAGAATTAATCGGGTATCGATTTTCCCGGCGTGGGTTAGGGTTAGGTGATAATTTCACCACTCAACACCATTCAACCGTTACCTGCCAATTATTTATGTCGATTATGTCAATAACTATTAAGTTGTAAATTTTGTGTCAGGGTGTCAACACAGGTTGGGTCCGAATCCTACGGTTCAGACGCCGATTTGATCTAAGCTGTTTGCACAATGAAAACAGGTGTCAACAAGGCAATACATCTTGCAATTTAGCTAGATATGTGTTAGATATTTGGGCAGGGTTTGGGAACAAAGAACAAGATGCACTACACCATTGTTTAAAATATTTTACTCACACTTCTCCAAATTAAATCTAGATAACATATCAGATAAAATAACAGAGCATATCTCTATTTTTGGCACACAAATATGGTTCACTGGAGGACTGGACCTACGACTAACGACACTAACTGCAGCAACTCGGAACCGGAAACGTCTCCAGCATCGTACTTGTCCCACAAGTCAAAGAACTTTTGCTGACGTTCGCCGACAGCACGGCGCTGGATCCGCTTCAGAGCCCCCTCTTCCACCATGACTTTCTGTAGTTTTAGCTTCGTAGCCTGCTCATACAGCAAGGGTACAATCTGGTAGAAGGCGGTGGCATCTCCGGCACTGTGCTTGATTCGTCTGTGCCATCCCTCACAGTGGTTGTTTGTTCGTGTAGGTCGTCAGAAAACGTTCCATGATGTAACCAGAAATATCGAGGAGTTCATCCAGTTGTCATCAACGTACTTCCTTAGCTCAAGCAGTCGCTCGTTTGTCAGGTTGCCGAATGTTGCATGGAAGACCGGGGCGACCTCTTCCACGGGCAGGTAGGGAAGGGACATCAAACCTTGCACCACCTTGTAGACCTCGCCTCTGACGTTGTACTCCTCCTGTTATAGAACAAAATATATAATTATTAGTTTTAATCATTTATTAAATCTTGGGAAATGAAAAAAGGTTTGCTATGTGTAATTAATAAAGTATAATTTACTATTAAATATGAAAATCATGAATCTCTAACATTGTACTTGGATTTAAACTACTTATAGAATATATCTAATTAGACATTTAGTTTTTACCCTAGTATTGTAGAGCTGTTTACATGAAAGGAGGTTTATACCTGCAAGCCGACCCCCTGGGCCTTGCGCCACACTCGCTGTCCCCAGTGAAACTGGCACCCTCTGATGACAACAGAAGGCATGAATTGTCTGCTTGCGGCCCAAGTGGCTTTCTTGAAGTCGGCAACCAACACTTCAACGACAGGGGGGCGTGGTGCTAATTCTAAAATCTTCTTGAATACCTGAAAAATATAATCATCAATTTTAGCATAGCTATCGTATCGTATTGTGTGATAACGTACATTGCTATTAACCCTTTCACCGCCACAAGCGAATCGAGTCGAGTCGATATTGTAAAAACAGTGCAATTCGTTAAGAAAGATACATATCTAAATTCAACAAACCAGAACATAATCCTCTGTCTTTTTTCTCGTCATTAATGCAAAGAGAAGCGGAACTTGTTTGAGGCAGGAGCCATCTTCGTTTGACAGAAAACCGTGGATGGAGAATAGCTGATCAAAGGGTTTTCGCATAACCTGAAAAATAAAAGATAAAATATGACATACAGTCAGTTACATAAACAATTTGATTGTTTCGCATTGCCATTATAATCTAGGGGTTTATTCCGAATCTGAATTGAATGCCAAAATCACGCAGACGACAATTTCAGCAGCCGACCGTTAACGCACAACATAATTATACATTTCTGAATGTAATGATACATGTGTTTTCTTTCAAATAACCAATTGAAATATAATGTTTATAGTGATCTTTTGACAGTTTTCAGAAGATAAACATACATTAAACGTTCCATCCACGAACCACGTCAATACCTTGCACAGGTAATCAAGGCTGTGGCAAAGATAAGGATCTGCTGGTTGAATTCTGATAAGTCGGCCCTTAAAAAAGTCCTTAGGGATGAAATTGAAATTGGTGGCAATCTGCAATAAAATATATACATCAGGGCTACAGTAAAACCTCTCTTAATCGGACACTCTCTAAACAGGAAATATGAATAAAACGTGGGTTTTAAGACAAGTTACGGCTTCATGTAGGCAGAAAGTAATACAATAAGCTCTTATTGTAGCTTTCTGTATCACTTTCAGCCTGCACCAAGCAGCCATCTGCAATTGGATGCAAAAATGGTACCAGAAATGGTACCAGAAAATGTAAATACCATAAAACATGAAAACCGGCTTTTGTAATATATAATCGTGTATAAACAATAAATAATTAAGACAAATAGAATAAATCCTCTTCTCAATTCTCCTACAAAATAAGTATGATAAAGTGATATTAGATACTCAAAGTATAACTAAATAACTTACCTGTACCACATTTACGATGAGTCCATTTTCCACAATTATCACACGATAATCCATGCTGTCGAGGGCGAACTGATCGCGCACATACAACACACGCGGAACTCATAACGACAATTTAATTGATGAATATGACTTATTATTAATCTTTTATACTTAGATAAATTTCGAAAACACAAATAATAATTTTTTTAGAAATTTGATTGGTCCAATTTATCCAACCTATGAGGGCTGTGTTCTTTCAAACAATTATTTCCAACACTTATTTCTAATTACCATCACTTACATCCAATTAAGAGGTATAATCTCTCATCTATCAAAGAGATTAACCGATGTAGGTGTCATGTTTGATGCATAGGTGTCATGTTTGATGCACACCCACTTCCCTGAAACCAGCACATAAAGAGAGAGGTGTGAAGGGCAAAATGGCTTAGAATGGTTGTTTTTAACGCACTTCTGTACATCGAGCTGTGACTAATTGGGTTTGCTTTGCCAGGTATTAAATATATCATTCAAACTGATTATCACAAACAAAATTAAAACACTTAAGCATAGTATGTGTCTGTAAACTGAATTTCTTAATTAAAATAATCAAAATGTTTTACCAAAACAAGATATAAATTTGTTAAAATCCGCCATACATATGACAACATTTAGCAATAAATAAACCACTTTTTTCTCATTAGTTCGTATATTTGAAACCCACATTTATTGTGTGAATATTCAACCCAAATACATGCTATTTCATTTCGGAACCATGGGGCGAATAAGTACCATGTAAGTCTTTATCCTGTAATTGGGGCGAAATGACATCCATTCATTTGGGGCGAAATGACTTCAAGTTGGGGCGAAATGACATCCATTCATTTTGGGCGAAATGACTTCAAGTTGGGGCGAAATGACATCCAGTTGGGGCGAAATGAAAATGGGGCGAAATGACTTTGGGGCATAATGGTAAAATCATGTTGGGGCGAAATAGTTATGGGGCGAAACGTCGTGTACCCATTATATACTATCTTATGACACATTACTATGTTAGAATGTTATCTCACCCATTTCAAATATATGGCTGATCCAATGAAACTGTCTTTGATGATAATGTTTGTTGGATCAGAGCATCCCCTCACTACACATGACACCATGTTAATGCGTGCTAGAGTAAGGATCGCTGAGACGTAGGCGAAACAGACAGAAGCGCCTATCAAGTGAACACTGTCTGCCTCTGTCCTAGGTGAGTGAACACCAGGACTAGGGGGGTT
>OX401405.1:26565459-26749936 GCA_947846245.1 Cerastoderma edule
TTGTTTTAATGCCGGAATTTGTGTTTTATTGCGGGACTTTGTGTTTTAATGCGGGAATTTTACTGCCACAGGCGTTATCCTGGAGAATACTTTTTTCTATGTCGTCAAGAATTACAGATTTGGCGTCCCTAACATTGATTTCTGCTTGCAGTTCGAGTTCGACTTCTTTCTAATTCAGGCGCAGTTTTTCTTCTTCAATAGCTTTAATTTTGTTCAAGGCTTCTTGTCTGGTAAGCAACTCCATCTTTCTCTGGTCTTCCTTGACCTTCTCTATTGATAGATGGTTTGATATATCTGTCTTGACGCTGCTACGCACATTATTTCCATCGCACGGAAGATTCTGCCCGAGATTGAGGATGAAGAAGAGCCACCTGGAATCGCATCATCAGAAACTACGAACCTTGTTCAGGCTCTACAGCATGACCTGATAGATGATTATCTGGCCTGTCTGATCATTATAATTGTCAGGCGATGAGCCCACTGCTGGAGCAGATAACTACCTTCATCAGCCCAGCAGCCCTGGCGAGATCGGTGCATCAGTAAGAAGCTATCTCGTCAACGCAAGCGCCTGTCTTATCAGATGTGTGGGTAGAAAATCTAATGCTCCATATTCTACCAGCCGAAGAATCTGTGATCACGCCAAAGCGCCCTGCTGAACAACATACGAACATCATAGCAATCCAGAATTGAGGAGTAGGTCCCCTTGACCTGCATTTTCGGAGAATTGCGTTTGGGAAGACTAATAGGGAAATGGATGGCTGAAAGGGCTTTTAAAGTCAGTTATAGAGGAAGTGAGAATAAACACCTGTGCCCTAGACTATTTCAAACATTTAATACATTACTCGCTACAGCTGTAACAATACAGACCAGGAAGAGAAAAAGCGGTGAAGAACAGAGAAAAAGCAAAAAAACAAAAAAAAAACAGAGTGTACCCGCCCAGATAGAAAACACGAGAGTGGGAGAAAAAGGAGTCTGCTAGCTGATAAGGAAAGTAGGAGAAGAAAGGAGCACAGACCCGTGGACCACAAGCATTTACATTTAGGTGTATTAAATTAATGTTAATTCAGATTTTTCTTATAACCTCCCTCTGAGAACAACTTAAGACTGAAACCCCTTCCATTTGCTTCGCGCCAGATGATGTATTCACCAGAACAGGGTGTGTTTTTTAAACGTGTTTTATAAATATCAGTGTGTCCCTTCTTTATTAAGAGCAGTATTTCCACTCTCATCTTCATTTCATCAATGACAGTGTGTCCATCTTATGTTTTAACGCGTTCAGTAACTAATATGAACTGTGAGCTGAGAAGACCAACCGAGAGAACACTAAACCTTCCATCATGGATGTATCCTCTTGTGTTTAATCCCTCTCATGTTTTAAAGTGTCTGCAGATTATTGGCGAACTTTAACTCCAGCTACCAGAGAGGCAAGTTAACCTTGTTGCAGTGGAAAAGTGTTAACTAAGTATTTATAAACTTTTGTATATGTTGTATTACTAATTAGCTTATATATGTTTTATTTATGATTAAGTATCACATGATTGTATGGTATTTATTGAAGGTACGTAAAATCATTTCCCATGGAAGTATTTACCCTTATAGTGCTGGAACTGACTTCATGCTTTATATGCAAATAGGTTAGATCCAGGCCAACCTCCAAGTAATTTGGCGGCTGGCCTGTGATCTAACGTGTCTGTTAATTTGAGTATCTTTCCTCAACAACATTAATCAGATGTTAAGGTTAATGAAAGCAGACGACACAAAAATCTATATTTAGAACATTTCCCAGCATTCTAAGGATTAAAGAGAGCAGTTTGTTATATCCAGAAAGGGAAAACTCTAGTGGTAGGCAGTGGTAGATGAAACATTCGCTGTCATTACTATGCTAATTTGCACCAGAAACTAGTGTTATATACATGTATGTTGTATGCTTGTTCTCACAACTTGTTAAAAGTCAATTGGTCACTTTGTTTGAGAAGCATGTGTAAGGAGTCTATTGATAGGGTTTTCTTTACTTTAAAGCAGTTCTACTTTCGTTATCCTATGGTTGTAGGATAGGGAGAGAAGACCATGTCTAGGTTTTTCTTTACTTTAAAGCAGTTCTTCTTTCGTTATCCTATGGTTGTAGGATAGGGAGAGAAGACCATGTCTAGGTTTTTCTTTACTTTAAAGCAGTTCGACTTTGTTTATCCTATGGTTGCAGGACATGGAGAGAAGACCATGTCTAGGTTTTTCTTTACTTTAAAGCAGTTCTTCTTCCGTTATCCTATGGTTGTAGGAAAGGGAGAGAAGACCATGTCTATGTTTTTCTTTACTTTAAAGCAGTTCTTCTTCCGTTATCCTATGGTTGTAGGAAAGGGAGAGAAGACCATGTCTAGGTTTTTCTTTACTTTAAAGTAGTTCTACTTTTGTTATCCTATGGTTGTAGGGTAGGGAAAGAAGACCATGTCTATGTTTTTCTTTACTTTAAAGTAGTTCTACTTTCGTTATCCTATGGTTGTAGGATAGGGAGAGAAGACCATGTCTAGGTTTTTCTTTACTTTAAAGTAGTTCTTATTTCGTTATCCTATGGTTGTAGGATAGGGAGAGAAGACCATGTCTAGGTTTTTCTTTACTTTAAAGTAGTTCTACTTTCGTTATCCTATGGTTGTAGGATAGGGAGAGAAGACCATGTCTAGGTTTTTCTTTACTTTAAAGTAGCTCTACTTTCGTTATCCTATGGTTGTAGGATAGGGAGAGAAGACCATGTCTAGGGTTTTCTTTACTTTAAAGTAGTTCTACTTTCGTTATCCTATGGTTGTAGGATAGGGAGAGAAGACCATGTCTAGGTTTTTCTTTACTTTAAAGCAGTTCTTCTTCCGTTATCCTATGGTTGTAGGAAAGGGAGAGAAGACCATGTCTATGTTTTTCTTTACTTTAAAGTAGTTCTACTTTCGTTATCCTATGGTTGTAGAATAGGGAGAGAAGACCATGTCTATGTTTTTCTTTACTTTAAAGTAGTTCTACTTTCGTTATCCTATGGTTGTAGGATAGGGAGAGAAGACCTTGTCTTGCCGAGGGACTCAACAGATATCCAGTATTTTGGCTCAACCCGGCTATCAAGTACTCTATGGTAAATAGGGATAATGGATGTTAAACTAAATTTCTATAATAAAAGACGACTAAAATCAAAGTCAAAATTTTTAATTTGGATGTACAGTTATTATTAATTTCGTTCCGAAAAGCTCCTTTAAATTATCATAAACATTACATTATCTCTTTTTGCAAAAACAGTTACTGTCTTTAGCAATATCCATATTATACAATTGTTTTATTACAGAAAATAAAAGGAGCATAGATGTAAGCTGGAGACCATACATTGTTAGATAGTGTACTTTTTACTAATGGTACATTTTCATTAGACGTTAACTGCATCTGTAAAGAAGTTGAATTTAGCCAAATTATTCAACATGATAGTAGAATTTGAAGACATTAGATTAATAAGTTTTTGACAGATGGTCATGTATAAAATATAGAATACCCATTAACGGATTTGTTTTTAATTCTGAAAATTTGGAACTTATAAACAGAAAACGATACTCGTGTTCTACTAACCCAGATGTACAAAATGACAAATCCGTTGATTTTGGGATATGTAATTATGACACCAGACTTCGATGTTAAGAGTTTGTGTTGAAGTACGTATTGTAATCTTAAGTGTTTCTATATTTTGCCTTTTTTATGCAATGTAAAAACTTTTCAACGATAAATTAATGTTTAAATGGACTGTATGTTTTTAAGCGATGTGAGTTATTGATAGGTGCATACCAGTGCTGTTGGAATATGTAATTCATACTTTGTTTAATTGAATTATAGTTGATTATAAAACTGAACTTGTCAAACCACAAAACATGTACGATAAATCCTTTTCAAATAAGAAGAAATTTATATTATATATGCCAAACCTTCACCCTTTTTACTTTGTCCATTATCATCATTACATATTTTTTCTTAACTTTAAGTAAGTTTTGTATAGAAGTGTTTGTTCATTCGAATTTAAAATCTTTATACAAGATCATAACGATGGTCCCAATTCAAAATACCGAACCTACAAAAACGCAACTTTTCAGGAGGGCATTTCTTTTCATTTTCAAGAGCAAAATATTACATAAAAGTTACTTTGTATTTTATTTAAGAATGTCTAGGCATGATACACGTTTGTATAATGCGAATTCTATTTCACGTTAGTTTGTTTGCAGAAAAAATGTAGCTTCGCTATTTATTCTTTCATTTATGTGTAGGTTCGACATTATAGACAGTTAAGAGGTAATTGTGTTTTGTATAGAAAGATACATTTTTTCTTGTATATTGCGTAAAATAAAGATATGAACTAATACGTGTTATATGTTTTATAATTATCTGACATTAGATGGCAGGACACTTTGAGACGGATTAGCGCCTGTGTAGTTTAATTATGTAAGTAAAGGGGTTACGAAGATGTATTAAAATAAAGAAAACTTGCGGCGGAAAAGACACAACAACAATGAGAAAGATAAAACTTGTTTATCTATTGAACAAATTAAACAGGAACAATTAAAAATGAACAAGAAAATTCGTTAGTTATATCTAACATGGTCATAAGTTGGTCATTTTATTTCTATAACTATGGAAACTCTTGATCATAAAAAGAAAAGCTAGTAAGAAATCATTTTCAACATTTTGATACTTCAAAGTCCTTTTGAAAGTAATAAAATCGAAAATCTATTAAATGAAACAAAGTGTTTGATTGTCAACGTCTTATCTGCAATGAAACATTATCATACATCAACAAACTTAAACCCCCCATGGCAGGGCGGGGGGTTAGAAATTGTCCTGCCACTGCGCTGCTGAGTGGTAAAACCCCACCAAGTGCCTGCCCGTTTGCCGTGGGCTGCGACTCGTGTCGCCTGATGCAGGGATCCTGGTGGTTGAGAGAATCCAGGGTTAGGCTAGTTAATACCCTGTTTTTTCAATACACCACTTTGGCCTGAATTTGGGCTAAACGAGAGGTCAGGAAGGCCCGACCTGATCAATCGGCTGGTCATGCCTTGTCATGGGCAACTTGTTTTTTCATCAATCTTCCACCATACAACATATTTTCAAATTTATTTGAAATTTCTTCACCTTTAGTACCCCATGACGGTGGCCCATGGGTCAATCAGATGAAAGATTTGGTGTTTGATTGACATTCTGTACCATCCCAAATTTTTGTCGCTTGCTTGGAATGACATCTTTTGGGACACATTTGTCCAGTCTAGCCCTTTCACCCTGAGTATACCATCCTTGTAACCCTGACTTGATCTGCGATGGGTTTCCCCAGATTAAGTCCCCTTGTTGGGCTCCATGGTGGGCGGGGACCAAGGATGGTGAACTTTTTAAATTAATATGGAATCCCATAAAAAAGCTGCCAAGCGTACCCTTTCTGACAGCGATTCAGAGGCAGAGTCTTCTCCGTCACCACTAAATTTTCCACGATTTATTGTGGTTGAAGCAGAAGACTCAGTCAAACCAATTACACACATATCACCATTTGTTATCGAGAAAACAATCAAAAGTATTCTCGGTACACCAAAATCTGTCAAAAAACTCAAAAACAACACCATACTAATTGAATGCTTCACAAAGCAACAAACAATCAACATACTCAAACATAAAACTCTATTCAAACAAGCAGTCAAAGTATACCCACATCCATCACTCAACTCATGTAAGGGAGTCATCCGTTGCAAGGACCTCCATTACTGCTCCTCTCTTGACAACATCAAGGAGAACTTAAAGTCACAGTCTGTCACTGATATCAGACGCATCAGTGTCAAAAGAGATGGAGTGTTGAAAAACACTAACACTTACATAATCACTTTCTCATGTCCCACAGTTCCACCTACACTTAAAATTGGATTTGAATCCTTAAAAGTAGACACATACATTCCTAACCCTCTTCGTTGTTTCAAATGTCAACGATTTGGTCACCACACCACAAAATGCACCAACACACCAGTCTGTGCTAGATGCGCATTTGTAGGCGCAGATCACAGCACTGAACACTGCACCGCACCTGCATGCTGTTTCAACTGCAAGTCCGGTCACGTTGCCTATGCGAAGGAGTGTCAAACTTGGAAAGATGAGAAGGATATCCTGACCATCAAGTACAGGGAAGGCATTTCCTTTGCAGAAGCACGCAAACTTGTCTTGCAACAAAAGCAAGACAAGGAAAGACTTGTCAGTGGGAACAGCTACTCAGCAGTAGCCTCCCCGAAGCAAGACTGTCATACCTGCGATCTTCTCCTCAAACTGCTTTTGGGGAAGTTTCCAGAAATGGCGGAGGAGCTGAAGGGCAAGGTCCCAGCACCACTTTTATCATCATACATAGCAAAACAACCACCTCCTACACCAAAACCTGCAACTGCACCCAAACCATCTACCTCTGCACCCAAACCTCAATCAGCACCAAAACCTTCTACTGCCACACCAAAACCTGCAACTACACCAAAAGATACTTCTGCACCAACACCTGCATCAACAACTAAAGCTAAACAACCTGCCTCTGAATCAAAATCTAAACAACAACAAAAATCTATTTCTTCTTCCAATGGTCCATCTTCTGGATCAAAGGCAAACCCTTCTCTTTCTAAGAAAGAAAGGAAAAACCTTCAAAAACATAAATCTCTTTGTTCAAATGATGAACATTCAGGTGCTGCGACAAGTTCTGTCGCAAGAACCCCCATTGCAACTTCTAACAATTTTGAAGTTCTGGATGCAATGGACACTGAAGAGGTCCTTGAAGGCGACTCTTCAGATGTCGAGCAGTCCATATGGGGTGGTCCTTTGGATGATGGGGGGAAAAACCCAAATACCAAGGACCCCAAGTCACCTGCTTCTTAACCTTTTAATCTGCTGCAATGAATTATAGAATGCTTTTTTATACTTTTTTAATTTTACTTTTTAGCGCAATGGCTAATCCAATTATCCAATGGAACTGTCGAGGTCTGAAGGCCAACTTTGATGAGTTGTCACTTCTGATTAATAAACACAAACCTGCTGCACTTTGTCTTCAAGAGACATTCTTGAAAGAGGATGACACTATCTCCCTCAAATTTCATTCTATATACAACAAGATTTACACTGAAGGCAATAAAGCCCAAGGTGGAGTATCTGTCATTGTTAATAACAGTGTTCCTCACAGGCACATACAGCTTGATACTTCCCTTCAAGCTGTAGCTGTGAGATTATCTTTACATAACACTATTACCCTGTGCTCTTTGTATCTTCCACCAAATAAACCTATACACCAAGGTAGTCTTGATGATTTGATATCTCAACTACCTCAACCATTTTACTTGTTGGTGATTTTAATGCACATAACACCATATGGGGTTGTACAGATACAAACCGCCGTGGTGATCAAATAGAGAATTTTATGTCTGTAAATTCTCTTTCGTTCCTGAACGATCCAAGTGCAAAAACATATTTGCATCCAGCTTCAGGATCATATTCTTCTATTGACCTTTCTTTTTGCAGTCCAGTTCTTCTCCCTGATTTTTCATGGAGATGTTTAGAAGACACTTGTGGAAGTGATCACTTCCCTATTATTTTAAATGAAAATAAACCTTCAGTCCTTGATCGTCCTCAAAAATGGAAGTTGTCCAAAGCAAACTGGAGTAAATTCCAGATGCTTTGTGAACAGAATATTGTTCACCATGCGTTTGAGGACTGTGAGGACCCTTCCTTCCTTTTTTCTTCTTTATTGTTTGATGCAGCCAAACAGTCTATACCTCAGACCTCGACAAATCCCAAACGTCCAGATAAACCTTGGTTCACTTCTGAATGTAAGGAAGCCATTAGGGAACGAAAGGCCTCTCTCAGGAAATTTAACCTGAGACCAACACAAGAAAACCTAAACGACTTCCGTATCCGTCGTGCAAAGGCAAGATGCACAATTAAAACAAGTAAGCGCAAGTCCTGGAGAGATTATGTCTCTAGACTTAATAGTCGCACCTCAACCAAAAAGACTTGGGACATGATTCGTAAAATGAATGGCAAAGGTCCATCTCATATTAGTCACCTCACTTCAAACAACCAAGAAATAGATAACCCTCAGGACATAGCAGATACCTTGGCAGAGACTTTCTCGATAAAATCCTCTGCTGAGAACTACTCTACAAAATTTCAGACCTTTAAAACGAGAGCGGAGAAAACAAAGCTCAATTTTACTTCTAAAAATGAAGAGCATTACAACAAACTCTTCACTCTTAAAGAACTTCAATCTGCCTTGAAGAAATCCCATGACACTTCTCCAGGTCAGGACCAAATTCACTATCAATTCCTCAAGCACTTACCACATTCATCCCTTTCTATTTTACTCGATATTTTTAATAATGTTTGGCAGACTGGTGAATTTCCATCCAGCTGGCGAGAGGCTTTGGTCATTCCAATTGCGAAACCAGGAAAGGATGCCAAAGATCCAAACAGCTACCGACCGATTGCCTTGACAAGTTGCATCTGTAAAACTCTTGAACGGATGGTTAACGATAGGCTTGTTTGGTTTCTTGAATCGAACAACCTTATTGTATCTGTTCAAAGTGGCTTCCGCCGACAACGAAGTACGTTAGACCATCTTGTTCGGTTCGAAACGTATCTTCGAGAAGCTTTTATTAAAAAGCAGCATGTAGTATCTGTATTTTTTGACTTGGAAAGTGCATATGATACCACTTGGAAACATGGTATACTTAAAGATTTACACGATTTTGGCCTCAGAGGCCGCCTTCCTATATTCATTGCAGCATTCCTGGATGAACGGCTCTTCCGCGTTCGTGTTGGGAACACCTTGTCAGGTGCTCGCGAGCAGGAAATGGGGGTTCCCCAGGGGTGTATTTTGTCTGTTACACTTTTTAGCATTAAGATAAATAGCATTGTTAAAGCTATAAACCCTGGAGTGGACTGCTCCCTTTATGTAGACGACTTTGTTATTTGTTTCTGTTCCAGAAACATGGATATTATTGAACGCCAACTACAGCAGTGCCTTAATAAATTGCAAATATGGTCAGATGAAAATGGGTTCAAGTTTTCCAAAACGAAAACCAAATGTATGCATTTTTGCAATCTTCGTAGATTGCATCCAGACCCCGATCTGACTCTAGGCAATACTAAACTAGAAGTTGTGCCAGAGTTCAAATTTCTTGGAGTCATTTTTGACAAAAAGCTTTCTTTCATACCTCATATTAAATCTCTTAAAAAGAAATGCCAAAAGCAATGAACATTCTTAGAGTTATTGCACACTCAGATTGGGGAGCCGATAAGAAGGTCCTCCTAAGGCTATATCGATCCCTTATTCGATCAAAACTTGACTATGGTTCTATAGTGTATGGATCAGCCCGTAAATCCTATCTCCAGCAGCTAGATCCAATACAAAACCAATGTTTAAGGCTTGCCCTAGGCGCCTTTAGAACATCTCCTGTTAACAGCCTCTATGCAGAGGCTAATGAACCTTCTCTATATTACAGAAGGGAAAAACTATCTCTTCAGTACTTTTTAAAATTGAAATCCAATCCTTTTAACCCTACTCATCGAGTAGTTTTTAACCCCCAATACAAACGCCTTTTTCAACAGAAACCAAATGCTATTGCCCCATTTGGTATTCGCATGGAGCCCATTATAGATAATCTTGGGGTAGACACCGATTCCATAGCCCAGTACAAGTTATCTGACATACCTCCATGGACACTGGACACAGCAAACTTTTTATTTGATCTTACCTCTGATAAGAAATCAGAAACCGATAGAGCTATCTTTCACAGTAAATATAGAGAGATAAAAGAACAATATTCTTCCTACAAACCTATATACACTGATGGATCCAAGGACGGTGATTTCGTTGCAGCTGCAGCTGTATATGGAGAAAGGGTTAAGAAATGCCGCCTTCCAGACAAGTCTTCTATCTTCTCTGCAGAGATAAGGGCTATTGATCTAGCCCTTAACCTGGTGGAAAATGCAAATTCCACCCGATTTATTATATTTTCTGATTCTCTATCAGTACTGCAAGCCTTATCAAATCAAAAGTTGGAGAACCCTTTGGTATGCCAAATTATTCAAAGGATCTCTCATATTTTGTCTTCAAACAGACTTGTGTTCTGTTGGCTTCCAAGCCACACTGGTATCATGGGTAATGAACATGCGGATAGATCCGCTAAATCGGCTCTTAACCTTCCCATTTCAGATTTTAAAGTACCATACACGGATTTTAAACCTTCTATTTTAACTTACATCACATCCGTCTGGCAATCAAAATGGAATGATGATGTTTTTAATAAATTGCATTCAATTAAGCCTACCCTCGGAGAATGGTACCCTTCTTACAGGTCCGTACGAAGAGAGGAAGTTACAATTGCACGAATCCGAATTGGTTATTCATACATTACACACTCCTGGCTCTTGGCTAAGGAAGATGCACCTGAATGCATTCCATGCAATGCACCCTGTACCATCAAACATATATTGCTAGATTGCATTGATTTTCAAAGAATTCGTGCAAAATATTTCAATGTCAACACTATTTTTGAGCTTTTTGAGACTGTCAGGATTGAATTAATTCTTTCCTTTCTCAAAGAGGTTTGGATTTACAATAAATTGTGATTCCTTACATATTCTAAATATATATTTATTTATCAATATCATTTTTCATCACACACTATTTATTTCATATCACACATTCATTACAAACAATCTATCAACAATCATTAATTTTTACAAATCTTATATCTACTTTTGTTCATTAATTACAAATTTTTATTTATTTTTTCTTTAAACAAATACATTTTAACCTGTTAATATTTTTAATATCCATTCATCCACATCATCATAATGCGCGCTAAATGACCTTAGCTGTCGATGCGCCTTAAAACACCATTCATTCATTCATTCATTCAACAAACTTAAAACTAGAGAATGTTAATTTAAATGATACCATTACCCTTTCAACTAGCATTCTCGAGCCTACACTAATCAACATTTTAATTACAACATCCTTAAAGTGCATGTAGCATGCTAAAGTTTACAATTCTCCTCTATGGAATGTTATTCTCAACAACAGCCTTAAAACTAAGTATTCAAGTCTATAACGTTGAACATTTCCGGAATGATGCCATCCAATGTCATTTAATCAGCAACATCAATTCTAATAGCAGATGCATGCTAAAGCGTGCGTTTAGTAAAATGTCGCACGTCAACAAAGTTATTTATGTTTTAAACAAGCATTGGGTTATACCGAAGTAACACTACAAAACCTCTTAAACAATTTGCCTACGTTTTTTCGACATTCTAATGGTCCATTCGAGTCACAAAGTATTAAAGATGCAACATGATCGAACGCCTGCTGTATCAGCACTAAACGCTCAAGGAAACATTTGTATCAACAGTATGACAACACAATTAACGTCCCCAAAATTAGCACAATCACGAAATATTATTTACACGTAAAGATATGAACCTCCTCTCTAAATGTCTAAAGTAACACAAGACTATTTCCTATTGTTTATACTTTGCGTAACATGTATTCAAACCTGCAAAAGTTCAATCACCCTGATGCGGAAGAGCGTCATAATAGGCATGATAATCACCTGGTATAACAGTTTTAGTCTGTTGCAGATGTTGATATTTGCTCTTTTTTAATTTCAGTGGCTGTTGAAAAGCGCGTGGCACAGAGTCAGAAAAAGTACTCGCTACTTTTCTTGGTTTTGGCAGTTCGTTGTAATTGTCATCCTCGTAATTAATTTTGTACAAGATCCTTCCGTCCGGTGTGTACTTCAATAAACGTATGTCTGTGACAACGTGTGAACCTACGCCGACTCCAGGTCTTATACTGGTATAATACAACAACTTAGAATAATCCTTAAAAAAAGTGTAATCAACGTATTTTACACTGTAAGATTTTTTCCGTGCAGTCGTGATAGCATCAATATATTGTTCTGGAACGTAGATATTTCTATTTTTTAATTTTCGCTGGATGCTTGCATGAATGCTATCGCACTCCATATACGTGTGCCCCTTTTCTAAGTATTTTTGTTGGATTTCGATTTGATGTTTAACTGAAAACTGTAGAAGTACATTGGCGAGAGTTGTATTGCGATTCTGATAGGTACAGCCATCGCTATAAATAATGATTGTCTCTATGCCTTCCAAGTCAATTTGCTCCAAATAATCTACTATACAAGATGCAAATGTACTTGCATTTAAGTCTGCTCCTGTCTCATTCCAAAAGTAGCAATCTCCATCGCCAGAAACCAAATCATATAAGGTAAAGTTATGACAACAAAGTTTTGTCTTATAATAAAGGCAACTAGCTTGGATCTTTGGACAAAGAAGGAGACTTTGCAGGTCCATAGTTATAACCCGTTGTTTACCGTTTAATTGTGCGTTTTCTTTGTCGGAAACCTTTGCTTCTGCAGCATTCACCTTCCTTCTAATATGTTCACGATATTCATGTTCATCAATCGTACCAGCTTCAAACGAGCAGCACGTATCACACTAGTCTTTCTTAGGCTTAAAAAACGCGAGGTTCATCTCGTTGAACATTTTTGTGAAATTTGAGATGCCGTACACAGGCTTACCATCGCTAACCATTTGTCTTCTGTATTCTACATATAGCTCATTCAGATTTGTCTGCTCTGATTCTAAATAAAGTTTAGAACTTTGGGCCCGGCAATAATGAGACGGGAGTTTTGGTATCTCACGTAAAAACTTTAGAGCTTCTTCTTTGGCTTGTGGTTTGGAATTACTGCCTTTCTCTTGTGATGCAGACTTCTTCGGGATACCATGGTCTTCGCTATTGTCGTCCAACCATCTATACACGGTTTCGTTTTTCAACCCAAATGTAGAAAGAAATAGAGACTGGCACACTTTCACCTTTTCACTTTTCTTTTTTAGATAAAAATTATAACTATATTTTCGTCTACTGTTAGCTGACGATGTGTTTCTCTTTGTCTCTTTTTTGTCAACTAGACTGACTATGTATACCTTTTTCTCTCCCCAAGTCATATCTTTCCAAAATTTGCTGAATATATCAGCCCTTGTTTCATCATCAATTGTTTTGCATCCTCTTCCTCCCCAACCCTTATCACACCTTGTACTACAAGTTCTTGCTTCAAGTATTCGACCTGACTTTTCTACGGGCAATTTACATTGGCCTGACTCATCTTTTGTTAAACCCGTATACGATTCACCTTTCATTCTTTGCTTTTTCGCTTCGGACCTCTTGTTACCCCGCTTTCTTTTGACTGCTTGCTCATTGTCTACTAATTCCTCGTGGTCTACTTCGTTCTGCAGTATTGTAGCTCTGTCATCAACTTTAATAACAAAATGACCATTGTCTGTGTCAGTGTCACGATCACTTTCTGGTTGATAATCCTTATCTTTAGTTGGGTCAAGATCATCGAAACTTTCATTTTCCGACTCTGAATCAATGTTCTCGTCTCTAGCGGTTTTGTTTAATTGCGTCTGTTCTATCATAGTTTCTTTCTCTGCTTTAAGAATTGATACACTCTCATTGCTGGACATTGTTTCACTCAAATGGTCACTTGATGTAATATCTCTTATAAAATGAACTTCGTGGTCGTCGATTTTCTGAACAGGATTAACGTCATCCTCAAACTCTTCACTGGTATCATAATTGTAAAACAATTGAGTATCTTGAAAACTTAACATACTCTTATTGTTTGAATTTATGTCAAGCTTTGTAGCTATAAAACTATATTCTGTATCTAATACAGAGTCACTTTCCATGATAGCGCTTGCAATGTTCGTCATACTTTCATTATTAATATCGACACCCATTGCAGTTTCGTTAGAAGAAACTTGTTCATGATTGAAGGGCAAAGGCGTATCAATTGTATGTTTATCATGGTCGTGCAAAAGTACACTATTACCATCGTGATCAGTAAAACTTGTGCTTGGTTCATTGTTTTCAGACGAAATAGAGCTACCTTGAATTGTCAAATGCTGATGTCCAGATGAGGTCTGTATCTTTTTCTGAGCTAAACTTACTAAAATGCGACCGCGTGATAACATGATTGCAACAATTTAAAATCTTCTTGTTATTTTGATACAGCAGTCAATAAACTTGTCTTTAAGTTCGTTTAAATCAGACTCTTGTTCATCTGCATTCAAAGACATGTACCAAAACAATAATGTACCACAACTACTTTCAAGAACACTTTCACGATCTCTGTTTGGGAAAAGCACACCCGTCGTATCCAGTACAATGAGGTCTATAACTTGGCATATTTCAACTACCGTTTTCGAGGTAATAGATGTGAAGGACACGTACAATTGTGCAAGGTTTTGACAAGACTTTAACGCTTCAAAATCTTCATCTATTAACTTTGTGCAGCCTGATAAGTTCAAAATTTCAAGATGTGGAAGATGAGGCACAAAGCAAAGAGTTGACAATTCGATGTCTGTCAAATCTAGCCAATATAAGTTCTTTGCACGTGGCAAGCTAGATACAAGACAGTAATCCACAAATGGAGACGAACAGTTGACGACAGATCCTGGAATAAGAAACTCATGAAATCCTCTGGATTGTTTCAGAAGTTCATCAAACTGGTCTTTATTAAACACCGATGGCCAATCGAATGACACATGTCTCCATAAAATGGAATTCTTGCTAATAATATAATGAAGTCTTTTGCAACACTTGCTCACAATTTGAAGTAAATGTTGCAGGTCGATATGCTTCAATATAGTAACCAAGATTTCATCAGGCAAGTCCAGGATTGTTCTGCTCATTGCCTGAAATAGAAAGAAGACGTAACATTTGTAATATTTATTTATTTATTTATTAATTTATTTATTCATTTATTTATTTCATTTTACAGCTTGCCCATGTGTTCCTCAGAGCTTTTAAAAATATAAAACACAAAACGGGGACCTTGATAGACAGAGCTTTAATTAAGAGGCGTATTTCCATAGCTGATGTCTTTATATTGACAATAATCCTATGTTGTTGGTTCTTAATATAATGGTCTCGATAATAAGACGATTCAATTGAGCACCAACAATAAAGTATTTGCTGAGGAAATAGTGAGTAATTGACTCTTGAAGAACCTTTTACGCCCCCTTATCTAATCCTCTGGTAGAACACCCGACCAAGGTAACTAGTATTAAAGATTGAAACATTACCATTTACATTGATACCTACTAAGTTATTTGATTTTCATGCATGCAAATTAACGAACCTACCAATATTATGTGATAGGAGGATCCGATTAAAATGACGAACCTACATTTTTCAGAAGTTATGCAACCTTTACACGGTCATTTGCAAAGAATACTAGCGTAAACATAATTTCTGTACATGTTATAATGTCCGACATGCATATTAAATACTTACATTTATTCAATTGCACTTAGAACTTTAGAAATTATATCGGTTGCATCTTTAAACAACATTTTGCTAAGGAAACTATCGCTCAGAACTCGTTTTTTATATAAAATAAAAGAAATACATTAAGAAGCTGTTTATGAGATACCTTTATAAAGAAATATTGTAAAACAAACTTACATTTGATGGTTTTTTCCGCACACATTTAAGTTTCGTCAAATCACCTTCCATTTATTTGTTTACACAATTATATGCAAAATGCCGAAGTTACAATAATATCCAGCTTCGCATTTTTGCATATTTTTATTTCCACCAATCACAGTTCGGCATTTTATCATATGACCGATTTGACATGATCTGATTGGTGAAACAATTCGCCACTTTCTGGGCATATGCGCACTGACTTCCCGCCCTACACAGTGCAAAAATCACGAAATGTGAAAAAAATGTAGGTTCGGCATTTTGAATTGGGACCATCGATAACCAATAAAATGTAATTTTTGTCTTATCTAATATGCTGTTATTTGAAGTTCGAAACCCAATTTAAGTGTAAATGAAGGTACTGTAAGACTATGTTTGGCGTACCGAGTACTGGAGGTGAAGCCTTGAAATGTGGGAATACGTCGCTTATAAATATATACTTATAGATATACTTATAAATATAGCGCGCGCCTTCCCACAACGTCGGGAATTCCAACCGTCCCAAAACAACTCGAAAATAGTAAGATTTCCTGAACGTTGCTGCATTCACATTATACTGGAAAAGAAGCATTTTCCCGACAAAAGTGTTACTAAACAAACTGAAAGTAGAAATCAAAGAGGTCAACCTACAATGCATCGATCTGTCGAGTCACGAAACGGAAATGATCCGCTTTCGTGTAGTCTTTTTACTTGGTTATCCCACCAAAATGCAGTAAATTACTAACATTTTGTTGTTAGAAATAAAGAATATAAAAATATTCACATTTACTTAAGATGATGTTTGATAACCAAAGAACATGTTTGCTTATGCGTTGTTGTTACCATTTCCGAATGGTTGCAATGTATTTAGACTTGATTGTTTGAAATTGAAAATATTTAACTCGTGTTAGTACTCAGAACAGATATATGAGCATTTTTACCATTTTCTTTTAATCATTTTGAAAGAATAAGGAATACTTGCTGGGAAATCAGTTTGTTCACATTGGTTTCTTTATTTCACTTTCTTATACTGCACCAGCTTTAAAATATGTTAATGTGAAGTAACTGATAAGCCATCGCGATTCAAGTAGATTTTTTGCCACCGTGTACCTCATATATCAAGCCGAAATTACAATAGTCAGAGATTATTACAGTAACAGAAATTGCAATACTCAGAAATTATTATCGAACTGCAATGATTTTAAGTTGTAAACTTCATCTAAGTTTCAAAAGTCATGCATCTAAGTTTCAAAAGGCATGCATTTAAGTTTCAAAAGTCATGCATCTAAGTTTCAAAAGTCATGCATCTAAGTTTCAAAAGTCACGTGCATCTTCCTTTACATACTTATTGAAAATACTTAACTTAACATTATGCAAAAGAAAAGAAATGTTTGTTCTGAAGATAGTTCTCTTTATGAAACAACCTTTCCTCAACAATTGAAACAGTTTTACTACAATTGTATATTGGTGCTTTCTTTATGACAAACACATGTATTTCTGTCAGTATTACTTGTGTGTGCGTTTTTTCTTCTTCATTAAAAGTCTTATCTTTGGACTGAAAAGCCTATATATGAAACACGTCTTGAATTAAGAATTAAAATGCTCAACAAGGTACACTTTACCATGAATCATTGATATCTCCATATGTTCTCGTATTGTATTGAATATCTGTCACGTTAAATATAGCACGGAAAATCTCGGAAGTTGCAGCCGTTTTCCTACTCTCCAACGCTCAGAGTTCGTTTAAAAGAGACAAAGGAAGAAAAACAATTTAGGAACAAAATATATGTTAAAACTTCTTGAATCATGTACAAGGGGTGTTGTGATGTTATTTTTATGTTCATAAACAATTATCTTGAATAAATGTTATTTCAAATTTACATTAGATTTTGTTCAATTCAAAACATTGTTTTACCTGTCCTTTTTAGATTAAGCTATCACATTTCTTATAGTCTGTCTCATAGCTCTAATGGTGGGCTAATCAAGGGCATAACCTATCCAATCCCTGTCTCTTCTGTTTCCTTACAACTTACATATATACATTACTATTGTTTATGTAAATGAATGTAATATCATTGTATTACTATACTCATATGTCTGATAAATTCAGACGTGAGCGAATAAAAGTAATTTGAATTGAATTGACAAAATATTTACACATTAATGGTTAAGTTGGCTTAAATGACTCATCAGTACATAACCCATTTCAACATATGGGAACTTTGACAGGTCCAAATTGTTAACAACATGGGATGAAAAGTACTAGGGAAAGTGTTCGACATTGCGAAGAAACACTTGTAAGGAAAGAGGTGTATTGCTCATTAGTGTTGTATCAAAATAAGGTGCATAAAATCAATGATCATAGTGCCTGGAACAAAAGGCTGATACACCTCAATAACGGACAAAATGGACGTGTTTTGATGAACAAACGACGAGCACTATGCGTCACGTAATAAGCAAGTGTGCTTGTGTTGACATACGGGGTAGCCCAGTCTGCTCAAATTTGTTAGAATACAAAACTATCTGTAAACGAAGTCTGATCTCTGGTCATTCGGAACACCTCGGCCATTTCTTAAAATAACCTCGGGGGTAATGGGGGGCCAGTTTTGAAAGTAGGTCAGCAACGAAGGGCATGTCCGTTTGCAATCGTATCTACTCGGAAACCCCCGGCATAAGCCGGGGATTGCCGAAAAGATACGATTGACAAAATATGAAACAAAGATATGTTGATATGATAATCTTTAATGCAAAAAGTAAAAAAAAACAAAAATCATTCAATTGTGATATATAACCAAATTGTGTGTAATTATATACATATTTAGTGCCTGTGTGCATGTTGTAAACATGTGCGTTATCCGCCGGAAAACAGCCGAATTACCCCCAGGATTTCTGGTGTATTCATGAACTGCTTACGAGGTATATCTACCGACTTGTGACGTGGATTGCCAAGTAGATATGATTGATCTCGGGCATGTTGTCTATGCGACACCACCATGTTCTGTTTGTGTTGTAGGATAGGGAGCGAAGGCACGTACATACACTAAGAACCCAATTTGGGAGGAAGAAGGAGAAGACGATATATATATTATATATCTGATATCCGAAATATAGTCATGCCCGAACTACTACTCTACCATATCGCTTATTAAAAATGAAACGAAGTTTCCATTTACAAAACATTTACGTTTTGGTCAAATTTGCTATTTTAATGGCTTCTTGCAGGAAGAAAACACAATGTGACCAGCAGTGCCGATGTGGCTCGAATCCGTACCTTCCGGGAAACAAGTTGGCAAACTTAACTGCTTGGACACACAGGACTCTAAGTCCATGTAAACGGTACAAAATCACAAAGTTGAACAAGTATTATGCTGTAGGCGAATGTTGAGATTCGTATTGCTTGGTACTAGACACGTGCTGTTGGCAAGTTTGAACTTATGACTTAGCATTTGTCAAATGATGCTATTAGACACAAACTATTCGGCAAATTACAACGTTTTTTCGCTAAATGTAGTGTCTTGATTATGCATGGAAAGACTTTTTCATACATTTTTCAAGACATCTGGTCATTGTAGAAACCTTATGAGAGCATTGTCGTTTTTGTTGGTCTCTTTTCACACATGTCCTATGATAGAAATTTGGGATAAAGATTCAGAAAAAAGCAAAGCTGTCGCTAATTCTTTTAAGTTATATATGTATTCTGTGTCTATATATGGCATCAAATATAGGTTGTTAACGTGTACAAGTAGTTAGTTATCTTTAAAGAATACGGTGCCGTCACTTTAAAAATGTTTGTTAAGGTTGGAGAAAGTTTCCAATGAATTCTTTGGGAATATTCAAGGAACAAATATACACAAATTTCATTTTGTCACAATTTTCGAAAATTATGCCTGCTTCGATGAGCACACTTAAATCAAAATGTAGATCAAAATATAAATAATTGTAATCGCGCAATTGAGATTTAAAGTGACATCCTTATCTATTGGAATTTTATTCTTTTTAAAATGATAAAACAACGCAGATCTTTGAACTAAGATAACTTATTTATGTCCAAAAGGTTCATTTTAAACAAGGCTCTATTGTTTCCGCCTTTCAAAACCTCCGGAACGTGAAAGAGTGTTTGGGACGCAGACTGCAATATGGGTTGACCGTTCATTAACGAGACGCTAGCAAAGTGTGTCAGAGAGGAATAAATACAACGATTATTTATATAGCCTGTTTTCCTTTCTTCCATCAAAGCACACAGAGGTGGGAATGTTATTTCACTTTAAGTAACACAAGTTTTTAGCAACTTTGAAATAAAAAAAAAATAAAAATGATCTTTTATTAAGTGACAAGATTTTTTAAATTCACATTTGAACGTTTAATATGCACATCATAATCTGAGATAGTCACTTTAAAATACATAATGGTTAATGTCACGTGTTTGAAAAGCATATGTGTTCGTATCATTTTAAACCATATGAATTTACACCAGATTCAATTCTTCAGCTATATATATAGTTTAGTAAAGACAAAAAATTATCAGGACTCAATCATCGTCGTCATCATTTCTGTAATAAGAGTTAGTAGCACGTCTGTAGAACCCTCTACCGCCCGCAAATCTACTGCCAGGAAACCCGCGTCTTAAACTTCTATTGAATCCACCGCCTGAATACCGGCCTGTGTCACTCAAATATCTCCCTAAACCACTGGTGTATCCTCTCGAACCAAGGGATGGTAGACGTCTATAGGCACTTTGGTAGCCTCCCGAACCAATCGAAGAGAAACGTCCCAAACCACCAGTGTAGCCTCCTGATCCTAAAGATGAAAAACCTCCGAGACCACCATTGTAGCTTCCAGGACGTATTGAGGAAAGGCTTCCAAAACCACCATTGTAACCTCCTGCACCGAGAGAAGAAATGCGTCCCAAACCACCAATGTAACCTCCTGCATCGAGAGAAGAAATGCGTCCTAGACCATCGTTGTAACCTCCTGCACCGAGAGAAGAAATGCGTCCCAAACCACCATTGTAACCTCCTGCACCGAGAGAAGAAATGCGTCCCAAACCACCATTGTAACCTCCTGCATCAAGGGATGAAATGCGTCCTAGACCATCGTTGTAACTTCCAGATCCTAGAGATGAAAACCCTCCCGGACCACCATTGTAACCTGTGGAACTATAAGAGGAAAAACTTCCAGGATTCCCACCAAACACACTCGAGGATCGGTAAGGTATGTAAACACCTCGACCTATTTGGGCACCAAATCCCCGACCGAATCGCATTTGTGCAGTATATCCTCTACCATCTCGTTCATGGCTGGTACCGTAGAATGATTGCGACATATACGGACGGCGAACACGATAATCGGAGTCATACGGGTTCCATCGATCTCCAACGTCACGTGACCGGATGTTGTAACGGCTGTACGAATCTCCTGCGCCAGGGTACGATTCGAATCTATCGTACGAGTTGTAGCGATCGTCACGGCCGGACCTGTATCGATCACGAAAATCGAAGTCGTTGTCATTGAATCTAGAGTACGCCCGGGACGATGATCCAAAGGACAAAGGTGTTGTAGGACGGTAGGCCTGATAGCTCTGTATTTGCGGTCTTTGAAAAGTCGGGTATATCGACCCGGTGAAAGAGTATGATGACCTTGACATTCTAGGAGACATGAAGGTCAAGCCCGGGATGGCTGTACACGAGTACACCAGCATCAACACGGTGGAGAGTCTGAGGAACATTACTGACTCTGAAATGAGAATGATGGTGGATCACAAAATGTGCTGTTTGAAATCATACTGTAAAAATCAAAGTTTTACTTATATTTGAAATTGTTAGCCTATAGATAATAATGAAGATAATATGTGCACATACGTTGCTTAATAATTCTGCTAAAATAGATAAAAAAAAAACAGTAAGATAAAGAAATCGTCGTTAAAATAAAACTTTGAGCATAATACTTTTCTGGATTTCTCCTTTTCTCACAATGTTTTCCAAAGATGCATTCCTGTTATACATGGTCGTTATCACATTTGTTCTTTTTTGAACTGTTAACACTTCTGAAATCATTTTTTTTTAATTCCATTTTGATTTACCCCTTTCAACGATTTAAGGTGACAAGAAATGAAAATTATCCCTTCATGTCAAAATAATAGCAATATCAGTTTTATGACTTTTCAAACATCGAAATCATTAAATCCAACAAGGTTAAACAAACAATTAACTCTTAATTTTGTTTTATGATTTGGAGTCTATTGAGAAAATTATCCTTTGTCAAAATAATGTATACCCAATGTCATAAGCAGCACATATAAAATGTATTTTGGCTTTTTAATGTATAAATTACAGATTTTGGAATGGGTTAAATCACGTTAACGTAATACCTTGGAGTTTATCCAGTAATCTTTCCAAACAGGTTTACAGAAAAATGTTTTTCTCCAAATGTGGGACCTCAACAAGTTTATAAGTAAAATCACGACGTATTTATAACATCCGTCCCTTCTCATAAGTCATAAACGGATGTTTATCATCCAATTAAAGTTCATATGTATATATGTTTAATTTTATGATTTTCGGATGTTTTTTCTTACAAAAATGAAATACACCGAAAGGTCACCATTTTTTTGCAACTCTTAAAGTAGTCTTCATACTTGAAAAAGTGCCCTTTATGACAAAGCTGTCCTAAATAGAGATGAATCACCCTTGTTCGTTAAATAAATTAAATTGAGAACAAAAATTGAAGACATCGTGACACATTGTTTAAGACCTGCCCAATATGATAAACTTCTTTCATTGATCATTGGTCTAAACGTGCACATTCGGGAGCTCTGCTTGTTTAGAAGGACACACAGAGAGAATTGTATATTTTATTTTGTTCATTTCCTTGATAATCCGCAAAATTCAACAATGTATTCACACACGATTCATGAATATGGAGAATTTGAATTGGTTTACCTCCTTTTACCCTTTACCAAAAGACCCATGGCTTCCCTTGGTCGAAGTTGGCTAATTGTCTTACTAATTGTTATGCCTAAGGCCTATGCAGCAAAAGAAGTAATTTGAAATGAGTCGTCCTTTTCTCCAACCAGAATTCATACACTATCAACAAAAACGTGTTGTATTGTTATCACATTTTTTTAAGACTGTAAACTTAATTTGGTACACTTGAAATTATTGAATGATTGATCTGAAAGCAAGGGGCTATTAACGTCATACGTTTGTATTTGAAAAGCGGAGACATTATAAGCCAAATATGGTTAATTGATGTCAATAAAGGCGGTACATGGGCGTCTTGTGTTTATGCGTTATTTCAGAACAGAAAGCAAAATTATATTTCGCATATACTCATCCGAACCTTCTCTTTGAGAAGATTCTACATGTAAGCAGCACAGACAATAACGGTTTTAAAGACATGATAAGAAAGTAATCAAATGTAACAGCACCTTTGCTAGTGTTCTGTTATTTGTGTCGAGTGAAACCAAACGCACAGCATCAGCACAAATTACAACCATTGCAAGTAATAATTTAGAAATGTATTTTACAATAGGGTTTTGAGAAACAAAAACCATTTTTTGAGAACTCATCTTTGTTTATATTGATAATTATGAGGAAATAATCAATTGTCGTTACTGCTCTCCTTTTGAAGATATATCATATTTATCCTACATGCATAAATGGTTGATGAATTAATGATAACCGCATTAAACCTAATTAGAATGAGTAGATACATTTTATTAGATTTGATGAACGGATTCCCCTTTTTGGACTTAGGGACTCATCCTAATTGAAAGCAGCAACAGACCACAAAAGTACCAAACAAGGAACATTCTCTGTGGTATTGGGTGGAAACTACTGTGACAAATTTTCCTATTTAGGAACAATTTATCCTTTTGTCACATACTTCTGAAGCAGACGCCCCAAAGTGAGGTATTAAGGGGTGATGAAAAATCATTAAAGCAAAAACACTTTTTCATGTGTTTTCCATGGATTTTACAGTCTCCACATATCAAATTTGATTTTTTTTGTGCCCAAATGACGCCCAATCCATCATGTTTAAACAAGCTGGTTCATGATATGAAATCCGGTATCAGAAAAGGGTACGAGGATCCGAAGGGATGTTTGTTTAGCAAACGCCATTTTATCGTCCAAAACGTGGAGAGCAAACGGCCATACTTATCCACAGGCTTACATCTGAGCATAGTTCTTTCCTCTATGTCTACCTGATATTCGATGAGGTCCCCTCCTTGTAATCTATTCAATTTTGTTACGGCTTTCCTGGGATTCAACAGAACTATGCTGTGGCTTCAGCGCGTCATAACCATTATCTGTTCTGCTTCCACGATACAGTTTAAAATTTTTGTCGCGAATTTCCGATCGCTCAAGAATTGCAAGAACCGACTACGAATATATACGAATGAGTTAAGAACTTCGCGAAATGATTACGATCCATCTACGAATCCTAAACTTTAGCTATTTTTGGTGATTCGTGGGATTCGTGGTCGTAGTGGAATAGGGTCATATAACCAGTACCTGCGCCGATTTTTTTTTATTATTGCTCTATATGTAATCACAATATAACGCACCATACTTGACAAAACAATTGACTAAAAAGAACGAATCGACAAAAGAGAAGAAACACAGAGATAGAGAGGGGATAGAGACAGTTAAAAGGCTAACAATACAAATCGGCATTTCTTTTTTATATAAAAACATAGATCTAATGTATAGATCGTAATTGGGCATATTTCTTTTTAACATAACTGTCAAATTTGAATTCAAGAAGTTGTGCGCCGATTGTTGCTTAGTACAATACCCCAAAGTGAACCTCATTGGGAATTCCAACGAACCAAAATATTTAGCCGCTATTTAACTCGGACGATCCAAGCTGTGACTGCGTGACATGAAATATCTACGTCTGGATCATTCGGACTAGCCGCTATTGGGAATTGAGCTGTGGTCGTTCAGTCTCGTGACACTCGACTCTTACCACTAACCCATTTAACTGTGGATCAATCAGACATTAGTGATGCCGACTTGTAACACACTGCCTACAATTTCACCTTTCCAGAATCTATATCGTTTAAAGTGTTATTAACATAGTGTATGTCGCTCTCAGCTATTATTTGCGGCAACGGTAGAATTGGAGTGGTTCTCTGCTTAACGCCGTTTTCAACAGTGTATCAGTTATTTCGCGACAGTCAGTCACTGCTTTGCATTTCACAAGACAGGGGTATTGTGTTGGTATCAGTTAACAAGGGTAATTAGTTCGATTCTTGCGAGAAGCGGTACCGTCACCCTACCTAGTGGTTAAGGCGTCCGCCTCGGGACGGGGAGGTCGAAGGTTCGAGTCCCACGGGAACTGTTTCCACAATCCCCTGGAACATTTTTTCAAAAAAGCTGGTTCGTGAGCCACGAGCAAGTTAACTCAATGGTTACCAACTTATACCCGCTTGGCGCCTGGCATAGTGATAGAAGTTGGGAGGTATTTGGTGTAATCAGAGAGAAGTGTCTCATAAGCCAAACTGGTTGGCCCTTTTAATTTGGGTGACACTACAACAAACAAAAAACCTAAACCTTTTACAACTAAAAGAGAATCAAGACTGGAGCCAATGTATGTTATTACTAGTTTTAAAACTACTTTTGTGTTGGAAGAATATCTTGATGGTATCAGTAAAGAAAAACATAGAATAGCACTTTCTAAGTTAAGATGTTCTTCTCATCACTTGGAGATAGAGTCAGGAAGGTATAATGATACTCCTATAGAGAATAGGATCTGCAAGCGCTATAGAAACCGAGTAGCATTTTACACTTGTTTGTCCTTTTTATTGTAATTTGAGAACGCAACTGATACCAAAGTTTTATCATACATGGCCTACTTATGACAAATTCAAACTATTGTTAAACAACAAAAGAAGAAAATTGTATGTAACTTAAGTAAGTTTATATATTTAGAGAGTCAAGTTCGGGAAACTGAAATTACCCAGCTTTAATAATGTTAATTTATTACTTATATGAATGGTTAATTGTCTTTTTATATATGTATACCCATACATAAACACATTTATTAATAGCATTCTCACACTTTTATCCTTAAGGAATGAAATTAATGTAAAAGAAATACTATGTTCAAAAATACTCTACGGTATTGTTTTTTGGTTTTTTTTTAATTTATGGTGTTTGTCATAATGATATGTTTACATGTAAGCAACAACTTGTATAAGTTACGCTAATAAACTTTTCAACTTTGAACTTTTTGTTATTTAAAGTAAACAAGACATCAATGGATCAGTTGCAAATTTGGATTGGTTCGTATTCAATGTTAACGTCTCTTCAACAGTGCTTCAGTCTTATCATGACGGTCTGTACATCTAGCAGTGTACAGATGTTTCCTTACAAGTAATGTACACATTTGATTCCAATCGTATGGCTTAGTTTACATTTGAACATGATTATACCGTAGTGGATGATGGTTAAGCCTTGTACTGACTCCATTCTTTAGACGTCAAAAGAAAATGACCTAAACGGGTCTCGAACCAGGTCAGTTGGTAAAATAAACACTTAAAGGGGATGCCCGGGATATCACCGACTGACGGTTCGCCTACAACAAAACAAAAAGTAAATCAATAAGTGAACTAGAGTTCCGATACTGTAGGTAATCCTTAGAATTGCCTTGATGAGACAATTGTAATGAGAACATAAAGTTAAAGGGTGTTGGGAGGAAACTAACAAGGTAGAACAACCAAACACTATCTGAATAGTTCACATAATAAAGTATATAATGTACAGCTAGGTAACTACAGTAATCTTTCAGTAAATCACAATTCGATAGATTTCATTGCTTTTATACCAGGTTCATCAGTGCAAGTTTGCATCAGTTGCAAGTTGTTTCATACATTTTGTATTTGGGTGGGTAAATGGTTATGTAACAAAAGTATGAGGAAAGGCATTGTTGAATTCAGTGAAAACCATTGAAGCAAAATGAAGAAACTGCTTGTGACAAGCTTTTACCTTATTTGTAACAGTAATTTCTGTATAATCTGCTGCAATTGCTGTAACTCTTGACTACCTGCAGACAACACTTTTTTACTTGAAGCAGACGATTTAAGAAAAGCTTTGTAAACATGTGAAAAACCTTTCAGTTCTGCTGTTGTGATATGTGAATAGATTGAAAAAGCATTGTGGAAAAAGGAGAAGCAATTTCTCCTTTTGCCACATTGATTTTTGAAAGTTGTCTGCTGCAAGATGTGTAAATGTGGCATTGGATTTTAAATTTTAAAATGAGAACACATATATTTATGTGAGGTAGTAGCTCTTAGTATATCACAATACTATTGTTAACATACATGAATCAGTAACCAACACCATGGAAAAAGAAAATTATGACAAGCATTTATGTAAGTAACATTTTGTTCCAACAATGTCTATATTAATTTCATAGTACACCGTCCTATATAATAAGTACAATTTCTGACGAAATATTTGTCCAAATCATTTGAAACTTTATGGCAAAAATGCCAATGAAACCCAATTAAGATTGAAAACGTATCTTCCCTCTGTCTAATCCTGTAGCCTTTGATATATTTTCTTGATCACATGATTTTCTCCATATGAGCAGACAAGATGTTGAATTTCACAGGGATTCGTAATTGTAATGAACCGAGCAAATGAACCTCTCAAAGACACAAACACATCCGATCAGTGAAAAACACTGTCGTTCACTGAGCGGTTGTGTTGTCTATATATTTACCAGCATGTTCTCTCATACAATGTATTAGGTCCCTAGTTTGTATAAACGTTCAACGAATAATTAAGGTTCTTTGGGGGTAATGGCTATATTATACCCAATTACCAATTACCCCCCCCCCCCCAAAGAATCCTAACTCAGAATACCTGTGGTGGATCTGAGTCTTCTCATGAAGCATTCAACTATCTTGATAAAAACCTATGTTGTCAATACTCATTAGCCATCACAGGAGTAACAATAACATAGGGTTTAGACAATCCAATGAGTAAATCCCAAGAATTGTTCCTTTCATTTCAACCTCTGATTTCACAATATATATCCTTTAACCCTTTATCAAACGCCAAATTTTCCACTGTCCCAAATTCAAAGACTTTGAAGACGACATTTTAAAATGCGATGAAATTGGATATTAACCTTCTGATAGGTCAGAAAACATTGTGGGAAAAGGAGAAATTGCTTGTTACGAGCAATTTCTCCTTCCACAATGTTTTCCAGAGTCCTCTATAACGAAGTGGTTTAATGTTGTTGTTGTTTGTTAATGGGTTAACCAATAAGTCCTGAATATATATGTAGCACAGTTTATGTATAAAAGAGATTACAAGAGTTCCAAGAAAATGGAATTCTGCACCATCATAGTCTGTCAGTATCAGCTTGGTGTAAGTGCTTGTAGTTTTTCATATAGTTCTTCTGGCTTGAATACTCCATGCTCTGTTATAATACCACCTGTTATCAGGGAGGCTGGGGTTACATCGAAGGCTGGATTGTAACACTTGATACCTAAATGTAAAGAAAACTTGTTAAAACTTTCACTATCATTATGAAAAACAAGAGGGTTTGTGGGGAAAAAACAGTACCAGGTTTAACCCTTATTATGCCAGTGATAATTGTACCTCTGCATCCCGCGTCATATACACATAAAAATTGCTGGGGACACATCATTTCAAAAGATATGTGTCCAGCGGGAAGCATTCTCATCAGCACAAGTAATGTTTACAATGTAGTAAACATCATAAAGCATGCTGTCTCATGCTTTCTTTCTATCAAATCTGCATTGTTTTGAGTCATTTAAGCTAAGATTATCATTAATAACAAGTGTTATACTATTTGACATGATCGTATAGCTTGGATCATTGGTATTTGGACGAATAGTTTTACCCTTGGACACAGTTTCAAAAGATGTGTGTCCAAAAGGACACAATAACTTTCATTTCTAAAATTAACACTATAATGCTGAGTAATTTTTTAAAAATAGATTCTTGTGTTGTCTGCTTTCTAAAACCTTCAATATCTGCATAACTTTGTTGGGGAAATAAATCTGGATCTAACCTTTCTGCATATGCATGGAGTGGGTTCCAGCACTATAAGGGTTTAGTTTAAGTTTAAACTTATTTATTTTACATCAATTGTGAAACAAGTTCTTACAACTTAGATTAATCACTCTCGATTCTGCTTTCTGGATACATAACCAGTACTCGCGCCAAATGTGGATTAATGAAAATTCGCAAGGCAGATCCGGGTTTTCACGGGATTCGAACCCACGACCCTCGTTTATAAGGGTTTAGACCTTGTATTTATACCAAGAGATATGATTTGTGACTGGGATGGACTAAAAAACTTACAAATAGAGAGACAGGACAAATTATGCCACTACATCATTGGATCTGGACATAAATATTGTATTCAAAATTCATAGAATTCATCCCTTTAGTCCATAATATCTCATTTTGATGCATCAGCTGCCGAATACTTGGAACTCTTTGAATGCTGGGTAACATTCTAAAAATATATTTTTGTGTCATCTGCTTTTCAAAACCTTCAATATCTGCTTAATTTTGATATAAGAGAAAACAGTTTAAAAGAATAGTAATAAAGCAGAGAAATAAAATGTAAATTTTGAGAAAATTCATGGCCTGAAAAGAGATTCTTTAAGAGAATGTTGCCTTGATCACGCCTTCACCGAGGGAATGAAAATTACATGCAAATAGTAAGATACATTGTACTTGCATGCAAGAACAAATACAAAGAGAACTTATCAAATCTGGTAGAGGCATTCTATGCTGCTTCTACTTGGTTTTCCTGAGGTCTTCTGTACTTTCAAAGAAGGTACAACCTAGAATTCATCAGAAAAGTTTATAAATACTAGATGCACAAGATGTCAATGAATATTATATCGGAATCTCTAAAATTAATTAACATGAAGCTTGATATTGTATTAACCCATTACCAAACAATAACAATATTTGACCAGTTTGTTGCAGTAGACTCTGGAAAACATTGTGGGAAAGGAGAAATTGCTCCTAACGAGCAATTTCTCCTTTTCCCACAATGTTTTTTGCCCTATCAGAAGATTATTTCACAATTTCATCACATTTTGAAATGTCGTCTGAAAACTCTTTCAATTAGGGACAGTCGAAAATTTGGCATTTGGTAAAGGATTAAAGCTGTTTGTAAGAACAATAAAATGGTACCAACCCTCAGCTGCAATCTGTACATCCTTAATACGGGTCATCTCAGCAGGGGGTCTTTCCTCTATGACTATTTCTTCTCCAGTAGACAGGTTGGGATCGAACGATGTTGTGGGACATGCCACATAAAAGGGAATGTTATGATACTTTGCACAGATCGCTATTTGGTAGGTTCCGATTTTATTTGCTGTGTCTCCATTCTTTACGACACGATCAGCCCCAACAACAACCGCGGAAACATTCTTCTTTTCCATCACCATTGATACCATGCTATCACAGATTAAAGTTGCCGGCATTTTTTCGTATACGAGTTCGTAAGCTGTGAGTCTTGCTCCCTGGTTGTATGGCCGAGTTTCTGTACAGTAGACTGCGTCCAGTTTGTTGTTATCATGTAAATATCTAATAACACCTGAAATGACAAAAATAAACAATTAGTTTGAGCAGTGTTGCACCAATATCCAGGTGTGGTCTGTATGATTAGCCGAAATTAAAAGCATTTAGGAGAATCAGTCATTTAAAATGGAAATCATTGAAGTGTAAGGCATTTTCAATAAATTTAATAAATAAACTTTCAAAATAAAAACTTAGTTATACATGTATGTGGAAATAGTTTTTCCATCTTTGCACTATTGTCACTTTCATGACTGCTTCTTGAATACCGAACTATTTCTTCCCAAAAAATATTGATTTTTGAACATTAAGGTTGACACTTCTTTTCACGGAGTTCCTACCTCAAACCCTTTTACCATAAGATCCAACGTCTAGTCAAGAGTCAAGACCTAATGTTCACACTATCACATTGAGATATTTGAATAAATCTGTCCTATGGGCAAGCAATTTATTACTTGGTCATAAGTTTACTCAAATAACAACTATCAAGCACAGATGATAAAACATCCACAAACTCTGGCCACCTATGCAGGGGTAGACACTAACTTTAATACCAAGGCAGTCTACAGGACCAGTAACTTGTACAATCTATGGGTCCTACACAACTGAACCTTAAGATGTCACAATATCCTTCCTTCTAAACTAAAATCTGTTGACGGAAAGGTTAGATTACATCTGAACTTTCCTCAATTTCTTGTGGTCACAAGGACCACCCAGGCAATAAAGTGACATGTATTAGTCCTACAAGCAAAACAGGTGGTCAAGGACCTAAGGACTTGAATGAATATCTAACCCTGCTATGCACACATAATTTGGAGCCAATATACTTGCAAAACAATAGAAAAGCGTGAACTAGGTGCTTTTACCTGCAGTATCTCTAAAACCCCTTGCCAAGTCTGACTTTGTAAGGGTATTCAATAAAATGGTCAAAAAAAACTCAAAAACAAGTACTGATAATTGGTGGTTTAAAGTAGCTGGGGGAATTGGATACACATTCCATTTGAAATGCTAACATACCCAGTGCTGTTCCATAACCTGCGGTAGCTAGAGATCCTGTGTTGCAGTGTGTTAAAACTCTGACACTCTCATTGTTGTATTTGGAGAGAATATGCTGGGCTCCATACCGGCCTATAGCTTTATTGGTGGTGATATCATCCTCAAACATCTTCTCAAACTCTTCAACCATCCTGCATAACAAACCCATAAAAAACCTTAGGTTAATACAATTCAATAGTTTAATTAATTGATGAATCATAAAACTCTATTAATCAACCGATTCCCTCAGTTGAAAATCGATGCTGGTCAGATTGGAAGCACCTGTAGAAGGCAGCTTTACTATGAAATATTACTATTAGTTAATGGTATGAGGACAAAATTTATGTGATGAAAGGTTGTTAACAAAGTTTTTTAGCAAAGGTATCTGTTGCTTGAGCATTTTACTGTTAATAAAGGAGGGAAAATAAATTCTTCATCAATTAATTCTGATCTCTCAGTTTCTTTTAAATATTAACCCATATAGTGCTAGAACAGACTTCATGCTTTTTTAACAGAATAGATCCAGGCCAGCCACAAAGTAAATTGGTGGCTGGCCTGTGATCCAACCTGTTTGCTTCTCTGAGTTTCTTTCCACAACAAAATTTAGCAGATATTCAAGGTTTCGGAAAGCAGATGACACAAAAAATCTATTTTTAGAAAACCACCCAGCATTTTAAAGGTGGAGGACAGTGGTCCAGGGGTAGAACGTCGGCTTCTGGACACGAGGGTCGTGAGTTTGAATCCTGTAAAAAGTGGGATCTACCTTGCATTAAACCACATTCCGCGCGATTACTGGTTATGTATCCAGGAAGCAGAATCGAGAGTGATTAATCTAAGTTGGCAGAACTTGTTTCACAATCGATGTAAAATAAATAAGTTTCAACTAAACTTCTAAGGATTAACATCCTCAAAAGGGATTAAGTTCTCTGCTTTATTGTAATACTTTTAACTCATTTTTCAGCATAATCAAAAATACCTACATAGTCATAACATGGGACAGTTTGTACTTATTTCTTACATTTTCTATGTGAACCAGTCTAAAAATAACTCATGAAGTGATGTGTTTATAATTACCTTTTTTTAATTCCCTCTACATGAGAGTCGCCATTTGAGATCAAACTTCTCACGAGCTTCGAATAGCGTACAGATGCCTCATTCATGTTGACAGCAGTTGGCCTTGCTGATACCAAATACTCCAGCTTTGTGATGATAAACTCTGACAGGGAAGCCACATCACTGAAGGCTTTATTTTGAAGCTCTACCGCAAGACTCAAACATCCAACTATAGCAATAGCTGGTGCCCCCCTCACCTGAAACAAAGCGATTTGCATTTACAGACGTTATTTTTTGTATGGTGTTTAACCCAGTATCAATAATTTTTCAGTTATGTAACAGCTTTCCTGTATCCACCAGTACTAGGCAAGGGCTCTGAAATGACTTGCCAGAGGTCACTCCAACGATACCAGAGATGTCTGTGGGACTCCAACCAGGAACTTCCAAGTTATTAGTCTGCCACCTTCACCACTGAGCCACACAGAACCCCTTTAAAGAACTTAATTTTTTTAAAAAAACGTTTACTCCAAACTACCTCATTTTCTTATGACTGTAGCAGGAGAGGATGTTTAAAAGGACTTTATCATATTATATGTATTCTATACATAAAATAAAATAACAGAACTAGTATGCTACAGAAAACTAGATCATTGATACACCTTTCACCTTTCATTACCATGCAGTGGAGATACAGTCAAACTTGTGTTCAGAGGCCAGCCTATGGGACAGAGTAAATTGGCTGTTTAAGACAGGTTGACTGCTTAACACAAATTGATGTACACTATAAATCTAACAATGGGACTTTCTGTAGTGGCTGTTTAAGGCAGGTTGGCTGCTTAAAAGGGTGGCTGCTTAACACAAGTTAGACTGTATAGCACATTTATGTTTCAAATTTAGAAAAATGTTTTAATGGTTTATTTTGTAAACATTAATTTTCTATTGTGTCCTACCAGACAAGTGAAATGGTTTAGAATGGATTCACACAAATATAATGTGAGGCTCGCAAGATGCATCCAAGAAGACTGCATTACTATTTATAAACCCAAGTTTGTTCAATCAAAGCATTGAAGGTCTTAATGTTTGTTTCACAACTATTCAATGAAAACAGATCTCAGCATCTTTAAAATGAAGATATTGAAAGAGGTCTTTTATTGATTGATGAACATTGTTCAAATCATCTTTTTTTACATTTTTGCTCATACAACAAATTCTGTGAGATAGACCCTTGCAGCAGACGACTTTAAAAACGCATTGCTTACCACAAGTAATTTCTCCTTGTGCCACAAAGCTTTTTTTAATCTATTCACATATCAATACATCAGAAATGAAAGGTTTTTCACATGTTAACAAAGTAAAGCTTTTCTGAAGTTGTCCACTTCAAGTAAAAACATGTCGTCTGCTGGTGGTAAAGAAGATACGATGTCGTAACGTCTCGTGGCTGATGTCTGGTTTCCACAGACTTTTTATGTGAGAAGTAAGCCAATTTTGTAAATGCATAAGCAGGACTCAAGAACACATCCTTTGAGATGGATATGATGTTTCGTTAATTAATAAAGGGATACAATACTGAAGGAATGTTTCAGTTTGCATAAACAAGTTAATGAGCACAAACTACAAAGGCATTATAGAACTGATAAAAAACCTTGTAAACTTTACTGGGGTTGGGCTAACAGGTTTAAAGATAACCTCTGGGTCAGTAATTAGAACGTTCCATGTATTTCATATAATAAATACCTGCATTTTCTTGATGGCGTGCCATGCCTGGTCCGTGTCATTTATTGACATGTACACTGTCTGTAAGGGTAACAGTAACTGATCTAGAATCTCCAACTGACATCTCTTATACTTGATAGCTTCTAGCGTCATCTCTGGTCAAATGTAAACAAAGATTCTGACAGCCCGGCACGTGTAGTATGGAGTATCTTTTCACTAACCGCTGAGGAATAATGAACAGAAGAAGGGAGATAACTATAATTTGGATCAAGTCTCCCAAAACTCATTCTCTTACACAGTGATCTCCCTTTCGAATTGAAGTATTCCTGCGCGGAGTTTGTCCCAGTTTGCCCCCAATTTGCTACCCTACAGTCTATGACTCGTCAGATTGCTGCGTATAACCATACACTGGTAAAATGTCGATATTGTTTGGTAATGGGTTAATAACGTTTTTGATCATGTTTACCGCTTTCGTAGAGGATATAATGTAAAAAAAGGAAACACAGACAAGTTTTTTATGAGAATTTTACGCCAATTTCAACAGTTGTTAAGTAATATCCCGACGGCTATTAAAGTTATCCATTATCCAAATATTTTTTTCTGAACCACATGCAGTTTTCCGACACAATCGCACATTTTTTGTAGTGCACAAATACCAAATTTCGACTCTTTACGGAACCTGCGAAGTGGTCTACAAGACAAACTAAACTAAGCGGTTTTTTAGAAGACCTTGTTTGGAAGAAATTGCAAAAGACGAAAATGATTTAGTCTGTTAGAAGTTTTCAAGATTTGACCAACGAATTCAACTGATTAACCAAAGTCATATTTCGTCAGGATGAATTGTAAAATACATGGATCGGTTAAAACATTTTCACCCAATTTTTATTAAGAAAAAGGCGGGTTGTCTAGGTTTTGACTAGAATTATTTATAGAGTCGATTTATCATGGGCTTGATTTGCTAACACGTAGAAAGTTAGACAGCCTGACTCTGAATGTATGAATCAATCTCAACTAAAAAGTTAAAGTTAATTAGTTTGACGACTAATCAATCGACTGAGTCAAAAACCTCATTATTAGGTCTTTGACTAGGTCCAGCATAACGAATACATAATTAATATCCTGAACGAAATCTGACACTGACCGAAACCATATATTGACCTACGATAAACGTTTTCGTGAATCTTGGACGTCGTTGTAATCTGTGAAGTTCCGATTTGCCAACTCTTGGAGAGAGATAAGCTGCGGCAGTGATAAAACAAAATGCCTTTTCTCCCACCTGTTCTTCACAGCATATTCTCTTTGTCTTGTCGTCTTCTTTTTCTTCTTGTTGCCGGTTATTGAAGTATTTACGGAAAAACATGTTCTCCTCTTAGTTTAATCTTATTGAGTTTACATCGATTGTGAAACAAGCTCTCATAACTTAAATTAATCACCATCGATTCTGCTTCCTGGATCATAACCAGTACTCGCGCCGAATGTGGATTAATGAAAGGTCGCAAGGCGGGACCCGCTTCTCACGGGATTCCAACCTACGACCCTCGTGTCCGGAGGCCGACGCGTTACACATAGAACACTGTCTTCCAAGATTAATTCCGATGCCGGGAATCTAACCCGGCCCGCAAGGGTCAAAACCATGAATCCTTACCACTAGACCATTCCTCTCTGATCACGAAACGAGTGCCTTCACAAAGAAGAGGAATCAGAGCGCAAAAAATAATATGGTGCGCTGTAAAAGGATGTATAAGGATGTACAAGGAACATGGAATATGTGTTATCCAACACGAAATGCCTCAAGAAAGGCAACAACCCACAATCAATCGTTAAACACCTTCCTATTTAAAGGTATGTTCAGTACATTTTCCAGCGAAATTGTTCCCATAACCCTAAGAATGCTGGGAAATTTTCCCAAAATCGATGTTTGTGTCTTCTGCTTTCCAAACCCTTAAACCTTTGCTTAATTTTGATTAGGAAAGATACTTAGGGTTGCAAACAGGTAATATCACAGGCCAGCCGCCAATTTACTTGGCGGTTGACCTGGATCTTACCTGTTTGCATAAGCATGAAGTCGGTTCCAGCACTATAAGGGTTAAGAAGACATCGTATGTGTTCTAAATCGGTAAGAAATTTATTTGACCTCATAGACGAGGCACGCCTTTGTTCAGTGATAAAGTAAAACTCAACGTGCTTATGCCTGGAAGAGATTTTTTGACCTTACACAAGGGCTCACGAATCGGCCCACCTTATAAGACCTATCTGAACCAATTTCTCCGTATGTTTTTCTTTTCATTCTTTACCAAACTTTTTCAACTGTCCCAAATTGGAAGAGTTTGCAGACGACATTTCAAAATGTGATGGAATAATCTTCTGAAAGGTCATAAAACATTGTGAGAAAAGGAGACATTGCTCCTTAAGAGTCGTCTGCAACAAACTGGTCAATTGTCCTGAATTGGTTAAGGGTTAAAGCAGCTTTATCAAAGGTTGCATGAGAAGAGATTGTGTGAAAAGTTAGGTTAAGACCAAATGTCTACCTTTGACGACTATTGATTTTGACGACGAATTTGAATGAATCCAATCCTACATTTATACATCTATAACAGGGGAGTCACGACTTCGCCGAAACGGAATGGTTCTAGTCCTCACTGCTTATAGATTGTAGACCCGTCTATAATGTTTTCATTTATTTTGGAAAACCGGTCTCAGTATCGATGGAGGTAAGAATATAGCTTTACAATAAATAAGGACAGACCAGACTGAAAATAACCATTAATAATGCATTAGTAAGTCGGGGGGCCTATCCAAGCCTACGTACATGAAGACCGATATTCTACATGTATCAGTACAACAGGAGCTTATCCTACTTGAAGTAAATAGAACACCGGCCCTCAATACAATCATAAAAAATCAAATAATAATATACAAGAAAGATTGATGTGCAAATCATGCTGATTCTAAAAGATGAGTTACTTAAACTGGAATTTTTTTTTTTAATAAATCGATTATCACTTTTGAGAATGGCGCATAGATTTTTACTGGTAGGATAAGCTGTACACTAAGAGTGGAGCTAGATTTTTTCTGATTTCACTATACTTTTACACATGAGGAATACACGCATTTCGCATTCAATCACTGTAATATTTTAAGATGGCAATTTAGACAAAAGGGATTTCAAGTTCAATAAACTCGGATCATCAGGCCATGGATACCCCCATCGCAAACTACACTCTAACCAACGTCCATGTTAATGTCATCCTGGTTCTTAAACACGTAAATTACATGGTTTGCTTGCTGTCTTGTCTCAAGGGTTGCGTCGTGTTAGATAAGACGTTTAAAGTAGATCATTGATGTCACGGCTGGACTATATAAACCGGCATCCAGCTTAAGGAAGGTCAGTATTCAGGTTTCTTGGTATCTCAACAACAATCATTCAGGTAAACTATTCTTTTGCTCGACATCGGCTTGCCTGTATAATTGACATATGCATACGTTTAGAAACCATCTGATTTCCTTCCAAATTTGGACATTGTTCCCTAGCCATGAACATAGGCGTGGAACGAGCAACTTATTGTTTAGAAATAGCTGTTTTTATTAACATACTGGACGGGATTTGATAAGTATACATAAAGCAATAAAGGCCTCCAATGGTAGATATTCCAACACAGAGTGCTCTTTAACCAGTTTATATAAATTCGGTGTTTAAATTCGTTCGTTTTGATCAAATCAAGATTGTTTAAACAATGGCTATACATGTATACAATTTACGCTTATAATTGGGATAATGGTTAATATTTTGCGATCGAATTGTTGGTAACCAGCTATAATCTTTGAAGAAGCGTTGCTATAATCAAAATTTGATAATCAAATACATATATTGGATATAAATGTGGTTAACTATTGATCATTTAGAAACGATTTCCCTTGAGATCGCATGTAATTGCGCACATCTTAAAACTCCGTTACATCGTCGCAAGTACATAATGGAATACAATTCCATACACAGCAGCAGACGGCGTCAGGAAACCAACTATCGTAACTATTTCGTGTTCCTATTCCATCTTGCTTATCGTCGAATAAAGATTGTGTTTGCCATTATCTTGCGTTCGTCTTCTGATCATTTTACAATATGCACCAATAACGCATTTCCGTGGAGGGGAATAACGTCAGGTTTCGTTTGGAAACAGCCATTGCATGTTGGTCCGGTTCTGCATATTTCAAGGGGCATGTTGATTCGTCACTCACTGATTCATTACTACCTTACTTTGCCAAAACTGCTTCAGAAAACTTTAGACCACCGAGACACAAAAATAGTGTTTCCTATTGCCTTGGTGGTTTTGCGTCAATCTTCTACAGAAAATGAATTTTGATCAGGCTAGTTTTGACGTCTCCTGTATTTTAGATTTGGACATGTCACAGTTGGCTTTATTGTTATCTGACAAAGAAACTCATCAGAAAACGGAGTTATTCCAATGTCATATCTTGAATACATTGCAAATAAGAAAAATAAAATATATCTAGATCTTTTTCCTCGCGGATGCCATTTTCCTTTTGCATCAATCATTTCTGTTTGATTTCTTTTATCAACTTATTTTGTAGATCAAGGAACAGGTGTATTGATTTATTGAGGAGTATATACGATGACAAATTCAGTCGTTTTATTTCTTACACTTTTTATTTAACAAAAAGCCAACTGAATTCAAGATATACATGTCAGTGATTCGTATTCAATGGAGGAACAGATAATTGAATAAGGCTTATAGAACCAGGGATGGCGAAATCTGATTTTTATTTACTTGTCTGTAAATGCCAAATCTTTATTTCATGCCATAAACTGGTTATAGTAAATTTCAGTAAAAATGACTTGTCTGTTAAAGCTTTTTGGACAAGCTTGGCAAAAAGGCGATTGATTTTGCCGCCCCTGAGAACGATCGACTATCGACATTCAAGGAAGGCGCGCAACTCGGGAACTTAAAAGAAATCAATGACCTTTTTGAACTAAATCTACGATATGTGCAAACGAATTCATGTCAGTCAGCAATGCAAGGTCATCAGGGGACAACTGATAAGGCATGTCAAACCTTTGAATAGAGTCACAGGCAGTAGAATGATAATCTACAGTCTGGGGTGATAATGACGTCACACCGATCCACTTTCTAGAACCGGAAGTCAGTCGACGTGACTTTCAATCTCCCATGCAGAGTTATCGTCCCCCGGATACTACCTCTGCAACGGGCTCACGCCATCTTTGCCACGAATCGTGGCAAACTCTGTAATATTGCGATCCAAACTATTATATGCATACAATTAAGTAAAACACTATTTGAATAAGTCAAAATTACCTTTAGTTTATCCATACAGTAGAAATTGAATATGTATTTCACTGATTTTTGCCAGAACTATTTTAAAGCCTTTTTACGCTATTGAAAATCAATCGGCGGAATGTTTACATCTTTGGTCTCCCGCTTGATGTATAATAAATGTTGGTTATCGCACAGTTTGGATACCAGTGATGTAAACAAAAAAGATATAGAATTTGGGAACGATGTCTTCACTTTACAACTGTGTTTTTAAAGAGTTTGCCACTTGCAAAGATTAATATCAAAATACGTGATAGGATTGTCTTTGGAATAAGACAAAAGCTTCTTAAATGGCACATTCTAATCATCTGAACGGGCGCAGATCTCTCCAAATCGATGTTCTGAAAACTTCCACGAATGTAAGATATCGATGAGATGGTGGTTTTAAAAAGGTACTTCCAAATAACCCACAAATAAGCTTCACATGCTATGAAATGAGAGCTGAATGAGATAAAAAAGAGTTGCAGAGAAGATACAAATTATAGGGCTGCCAGAGTTTGAAACAAAATGGATATTTGTATGATGTGTTCATGGTTTGTGGGGCCACAGGAAAGGCATGAGCATAGAGACAAAGATGAGAGGAAAAACCTATGTTGAATTAACTGCAAGTACCTTTTTCTAACTATGCTTGTGTTTTATTGTATATAATACATGGTTTATCGCTAACTTTATGATGTATGTATGCTCAAACTTTGTGCAAAAGAATAGACAAACCATTAATGATTCTTAAGAAATAAGAAAGCTGTACATCCTTGGTTCTCCCCTCTATAAAACTGCCACAGCTGTTATTCTTTGTGGGGGGTAGGGCTGGGGGTGGCTAGGATGAGGGGGAGTAAGGACGCGGTTATCTTAAAACAAGTCGATGGATCAAGGCAAATTTATGCTTGATTTAGTGCACTTTGGGGCATTTTGGTAAAACCTCCAACAATAGTGAGAAAAGCATTGGAATAAAGCTAAAAAATGAATGACAGATTGTCATGTTATATCAAATCCCTTTATCAAACTGATTTCTACACTTTTCAATGTTACGAATGTTATCTTTAGTTGCTTACTATTTGGATAATTTTCACTATTCATATCTGAGAGAATTGGTCGATGCTTCTGTTAATTGTAATTTGAACATAACGTAGCATTTAGTCTATCAATTCAGATGTCCTTATATTTTCTCACAATCCTCTTTCTGAACCAATGAATGCACATACTTTACCATGTCAACAATCTTAAATAAGGGACAAGAGACTAACAAAACATTCCATATTTGATTCATTCAATGCAGAAAAAGAATTTCATTGATTACCATGATATAAATTTGTAATAAGAAGAGGGACTCAATTAGAAAGTGGGCCTTTTGCATAAATCTTTTCGACGAAACAGTAACTTGTTAATGATAACCAGGTTTTTCTTTAATCGAAATGCTTTCACAAGCATGAAAATGGGTCACATATTTGAAGCATTGTTATATAACTTAATAAATCATGAATTATACCATATGTAATTTCAGAATATTTGGATGAACTGTATAATGAGCAAGTTTAATTAGTTATTATTAACCTCTCTAATGAAAAAAATGATGGAAAGAATTGATAATTGATAGGGTTAAAGGTGGCCAGTAATATGATTCTTTTAGTGTATAGGATGGTCTAAGGTACATATTCTGTAGATATTTGTTAAATGAAGAAAACAATTAACGATTAACAATTAAGTTTTTGTTTCAGATTTTCACTTTACTTCTTCACATGTTTTGAATTTTACATACATATATCAGCTATAGTTGAATGAACAATACTCATGCTTTGCATCAAAATTAATCATAGTTTTTATAACTGCTAAGCAATGCCAAAACAATTATGACAACAGTTTATTTCTTAAGTTTCTTTCATAAATGCTTATAACAAATTCACAATAAGTGACTAAATGATGAAAGCAGGGAGCATCCCCAGATATGGTTATAATTGCTACTGAGTATTCAAACAGTTGCTTGTTAATAGGAACTTAAAGGACTGATTGTAAGAGTTTAATTCTTTTATAATTCAAATGTATTCTATGAATAATCTTTTAAGACAAAAATATACATGTGTTATTATCATTACAGCATACAACAATCAAAATCTTTAAAAGACAAGTTCTCACCATGAGAATATTACTGTTTAATGATATGATGATGAAATATTGAATTAACAAATAAGCTGAACTGTTGTTTGTTAAAACATTGTCTAGTTGATACATAATGGTTTTCATTCATTATATTTCAAGAAAGATGATGTCAGAACAGTGTTCATAAAAGTTGAAAGCCTTTCAACCATAAATATCATTTGCTGTATAAAATGGAAAAGTAACTAAAGCAAAATTACTCAACCAAATACAGTTTCACCTGAGGATCACCAAATAAACAGAAACAGTGTCCACCATGTGCATTATCAAAGCATGATTGAAGAATATGGTGTAGGTGAGAGATAAGATAGGAACTTTCTTATCAGTAAAACTAGGTAATGAAAAGATGAGTTTGATCTAAATAAAATAACGCTTGGATCTGTTTGATGTGTTAGATCTGGTTAATGATTCATTTGTTCATTCTAATGTCTCAAATGAGTACCCACAACATAGGATTTAAAGAATCAATAATTGCTTAATATGCCTTTTATCTGGACATCTGCTTCACCCATTCCTCCATGTAAAATGTGTGACTTGATTAATTTGAAAGCAAATTGCAGATGTTAGAAAATGGTTTTAAAGCAACTAACTCAGATAGTTGTGTATTGGGTGAAATAAACATTAATAATTTGATATGAAAAGGACAATCTCACAGATTGGGATCTTTAACTTTTAAGAAAAGATTGTCTTTTACAATTGAAATGACAACATATTTTCTAATGTAATATAAGACTAGATTATTGACAGCTTTCTAACCCAATCATAATTATTTAGAAAAGATAAAAATCATTTATTTTGTAGATATTCCAAACCATTTAAACTGGCGTTTCTCTAAACAACAATCTAAACATAAGAGACATTTAACCATTTTGTTGCAGACTACTCTGGAAGCATTGTGGGAAATGTGGAAATTATCGAGCAATGTCTACTTTTCAAGCAATGTTTTCTGCCTTATCAGAAGATTATTTTCAATATCATCACATTTTGAAATGTCACCTGCAAACTCTTTCAATTTGGGACAGTCGAAAATTTAGTGTTTGGTAAAGGGTTAATTCTTTCCCAAAGAATAATGACATTTGACCACTTTGTTGCGGACGACTTTAGAAAACATTGTGGGAAAAGGATAAATTGCTCGTAACAAGCAATTTTCCTTTTCCCACAAGGTTTTCTGCTCTTTCTGAAGAATATTTTTCAATTTCATTACATTTTGAAATGTCGTCTGCAAACTCTTTCGATTTGAAACAGTCAAAAATTTGTTGTTTTGGAAAGGGTTAAACGGTTTGCATTATCAACAATATAGACTGTAAATGTTCTTTATAAACTTTTCTTAACAGTTAAGAATGCTATTGGAAAGCTGTCAATAATCTAGTCTTCTGTCACTTTAGAAATTTGTATTTTCATTTTATGGAAAGAAAACTTCTTATTTTAAATTGTTAAAATCACATGTGAGATAGTCCTTTCAAATAAGTCTATTGAGGCCTAAGAGTATGATCAATGTCCACTTAATCAATGTCTGAACTGACTGAAGGAAGACTTAAACTTGAAATGAAGAGTAACATTTGGTGCTATTTGTTGTTGAGGTCACCAATATTCTCGATTCATTGGATTTTCTTGAGAACGTTTCATTCTGACTGACGACTCATTTGTTAAACTACGTGGAGGTTTGATTTGTCTTGGAGAATGTATTTTCTAGCTGTCATTCACTTTGTTTTGATCGAGGGGGCGGGTTTCGAGTCGTATGGAGCGTCGCCTCAATTCTACTCAATAAGCTGTTGTTCAAAACACTTCAAATGTAAACTGCTTTGTATGTAAATAAATGTCTTTATTCTATTTCAACTGTCCTATCTTATCTATCTTTATATTGTGATACGACTAAAGAGACTTCTTAATTTGATCTGAGCGTTAGTTTGGAGCTCGCTTTTTGCAAGCCGCTAGATGCAGTATTCTACTACCCGTCAGTTTCGGTCACGTGACCACGCCGGAAAAGTGGTACTATTTTCTGAGCCCGTCACAGAGATAAATGTGGGAGCGTAGCGGGAACCAATTTACTCTGGTAGAGATTGCGTGACTTTACCGAATGTGCCACCTCACTGTCAGAAGCTCACATTTTGTTCTTTACAAAAATAGTCGTTTTGACCTACCCCTACCTACAGTGTCTTCTGTTAGAGTATTCAGCCTAGGCCCCTAGTACTCCATTAAAGTACTATCCATGCTTAGTCTTTAAACAGTATAGATATAAGAATATGATTATCTTCAATCATGGCTTACACCAAAATATCTGACTTAGTTTAAAAAACTTTTTATAGTGATTTATGGTCCAACGCTAAGCATTAATTTCTGCATTTCAAATGTTTGTGAACTACATCTTTTGGTACTACCATCTTTGGAAATAATGAGACAGTGGTGTGGTACCTGAGCATAAACTTTTTTTTCTGATCGAAAAGAAGACTGTGTAGGTCAACCCGTTGTTTTCATAATACGTTTTAGTGCACATTTAGAGGGTTGCTCAAAAGTCCATTGTGATAAATGCTAAATTTCTCGAAACGAGCTGCAATTGTATCTGCCAAATATCTAAAAATAATGCTGCTTCCATTCAATACATTCGTATACTTACTGTTTGCTGATCTGTTGCAAACGTATATAATGTCTTGTTAATAATCTAAGACAAAAGAAGTTAGGACAGGAATGATTGCCTCATTAACATTTTATGCAAAAGGAGATTGTTTTATGAAGACCAGATTTTCTCCGTGTCGAAATAGTTTTATATAAGGTAGGCTGCTAGAGCATTTAAAATTTACTTTACAGGGAACGGAATTTCAAAGATTATTCTTGAGTGATTTATGAACCAGTTCATATGTAACTATATTTTCCTTCCTTATTCTTTCAGAATGAAAGCTCTGTTGATCGTCTTTGTTATCGGTGTTGTGTACAGGTACGTTATGTCTTTCCTCCGTTAATCAATCCTCTAAGCGCATACGTTTCGTTATCGTTTCTGAACAGGCATGTTCAAATCACCAGCATTAACCACAATTGCACCATGAAACTTTATCACTGTACACCATGTATATAGGCCTAAGTATTGTTCCCATCGAACAATTGTACATAAATAATAAGGGGCAGTTAATCCAAACTAAAATGTATACTTTCACGATCTTTTCCATTCGACGTCCTTTACCTGTTTTTAAACAGGTATGAACAGTATCTGAAAGCTGCAAATAATCTAGTCTTAAGTTACTTTACAAAAATGTGTTGTCATTTTATCAAAAGAAGACAATCTATTTAAAAAGGATAAACATTCAAACTGTGGCATAGTCCTTTTAAATCAAAATTAACAGCATACTGGTTTTTTTTTTATTCCAGCCAGCATGGCTTACAGATACCGCACGGACACAGTCTACAGGTCCTGGTAGATCACGCCTTTGACAGAGTGGATCACATCGACAAGGATGGCCAAGTCACCATCGCCGAGTTCAACTTCCTTATTGAAAGGGATGATGCTAACAGTAAGAGCGTCTCTATAGACGTTATAAAACTGAAACATTGTTGATACGGCACTGGCAAACAGGATCCCTATGGAACCTGTGTCAGAAATAATCTTAGCTTAGATTAACTAAACTTATATAATTCATATCTTCTTAGTGTTGTCAGGGTCTCATTTAACAAGGACGAGTGAAAAGTATGGGAGTGTTGGATACCATAGTCGATGAAATATTTGCGGAGGTCCCGGGTTCGAGCCCCGGTCTGGCTGTATAAATCCATTATTCATTTTGTGGTTCATAGCGTCAACATTCTTTTGATTAAATCTAGGTAGAACGATTGGCATTCCATAGGTCAACAAGAAGGCTTAATCAAATAAATTATATACATGTATATCAAACCATTGACTCAGATCCAATTAACAATATTTATGTCTTACTAAATTGCCATATTGAAATGTGCCTTTGACCGGCAATTGTATTCTGTATTTAGATAAAACAATTGACCACGTACCTCTGTCAGGAAAGGAATGGATTCGTATCATGCTTTGCGACATTTTGGTATCTGTTACAGGAGACTTTATTAACCACATTATGAAAATGATTAATCACTCTTAGTGAGTAATTTATCATTTTGTCACAGTGGTTTGCTCCCCAATACGTTAACGGAAAAGATATTCTAATAATAGTTTTATCGTCTGCTGTTCCTTTCAATTTGGCCCAGGAAGAAATACCCATATGGGGAAACGGTTAAGATGGATATTTTCCTGCTGACTTTCAAACGTTATGCAAGATATTCAATCTATCTATTGATCGCCAATCAATTCCAGTAAAATTTATAATCCACATTCAATCAATCAATCAATACATAACGCAATACATAATCGTTTACAACAACTTTGTTTGATTACACAAGCTCTACAACTTTGCTTAACACAACATAAATAACATAACATAGCAAACACTTTATTTCACCCAGGAATGTAAAACTTACATTATACATGGGGATATTTGGCATTTAAGTTGAATTTTAATTACAATACAATACAAATGGTATACTACTTAGAAAAGTATTTCGTAATGTGAAATAAATCTTTGAGTTATTCATTTATGTTTATGATTATGCGGGAGGGCTGATGAGTAGAAACTAATTCATTCGCTATTTGAATGCATATGTTATACATTGCAAATGTAGATAGGTCGCAACATGCGAACGTGAATATTTTGAAAATGTTTCATATCTTACATATGAAAAGAAGTATTATACCTCAATCTATATGTTTAAACATCTCCAAAGGTATAGACATGTGCTTCTACTTGTACTTTACTCGAACTAGCAGCTAAAAAGAGTGATTGTTCACCATTGCAGACGACACCTGCGTGACATACGACGAGTACAAGGCCGCGCTGAACCCAAACTCTCCGCTGATCAGCGTATCCCAGGAGATGTACAACCATTTTGATCCCGACAGTGATGACTGCATTGATACCGCTGAAATGGGCCAGGAGTTCCACAAAATCGACAAGAACGGTGGGTTTTTTAGTTGTGTTGTGTTATTTTTATATACAACGCGTCAATAAAACTTCACAAATAGATACACATAGATATCCCCATGACATACAATCTATAACGTGAGACGTGAAGTCACAAGCTAGACACTCAGACCGATGTTTAACCCATTAACAAACAATAACGACATTTGACCAGTTTGTTGCAAATAGCTCTGGAAATCATTGTCGGAAAAGGAGAAATTGCTCTAAACGAACAATTTCTCCTTTTCCCATACTGTTTTCCGCCTTATCAGAAGACGATTTGTCAATTTCATCACATTTTGAAATGTCTTCTGCAAACTCACTCAATTTGGGACAGTCGAAAATTTGGCGTATGGTAAAGGGTTCAACATTGCTATGATGTATGGATAATAACATCCTCATTAGGGGAATATTTGTTGTTGCTAAGGGAATTTTTTTAAGTCTCGATATATACTAACATTTAGTGTGTTTAATGTCGACAGTCTTGGGCAACAACTCAAATATCATAAGGTTAGGGTACTGTAATTAGAAACAACGTACATTTTAACCATTTCAAATAAATCTGATTCGCAACAGACATTAATCTATATAGAGAGTCACTATTCCGTTTCAAACAACATCTGTGGCAATGGTAAGCGTCGGGACATGGAGACCCCCAATCGGAACTACTCGGGTATTTCCGTGAGCTGTGAAATACATTTTCATTGGATAAACCCGATGATTCACATTGTTGGGGGATGTAGCCAATCGGAACTACTCGGGTATTTTTCGTGAGCTGTGAAATACACCTCGGATATAAGTGTAGGGTTACAATTGTTCGGGTAAATCGGCATCCGGCAATTTACACATTTTTTAAGCGAGCACGTTAAGTAGTTGAATGTTTATGGTAGTGTTGGACATCCTTTTAAATCATTTTTTTTATCAATTACTCATACCAAATGGCGAAATTGTTGTTGTGACATATATAGTTGTTTCCTATATCAAATCTAACGACTTTTTAGAGCTCACACTTAAGATCCATTTTTAAAAACGGAATAAAGTGACGTCATTTTCGCGGGAAACAATTTGGCGTCATCCCTATTATTTCAGAGGTGTTTTCATATGATAAACCCAATATGTTCAGATTGGGATGTAGCAAGATCATTCTAATTCTCCTACACAATGCTCTCCCTTGACAGGACAAATTTCCCAGTCCACCGATGGGAATAGCAAACGTGTACATCAACGCGAAAGTATGGGCTTTGTACATTAGTGGTCTGAAAATGAATGGTAACTTTGGATATAGACAGGTTTTTTTCGTACACAAATACTTTCGTTGTGCAAATGGGCAGGTATTCCAAACTATTTTGAATAGATGTATAAAATGGTAAAGGCGTTTGGTAACCTGGGTTCCTGGTCCGTGCGTATACCCCTAACACGCAGTATTCGCACGGGCGAGGACCCCAGGTTAAGGAATTTCTGTCGCCTTTAGTTACCTCCCCTGCCCTACGGAGGACAGCTATGCCATCCTAAATACAGAATATTATCGGTTTAGATAACGCATCTGCTCTATGAATATAGGGTCGTTCCGAATACATGTAAGTCGTATAGTCATGCAAATTCGAAAATACGGCCCGATTGTAATACTTTTTTTTTACAAATTTTATTTTAGACAATGGCCTTCTTGACTTGAAAGAGTTCGAACATTATTACACGAACGTAAGTACAATTTAACCAGCCTTAGACATGTTGATTCGATACACTCGTTAACCATTTGCTTTTCTTACTCTATGAAACCTCAATATAGGGTTTCTGAGGTAGAATATGTAGAGACAATGGTATAGGAGTAGAGCGTCGGCCTTTTATAACAAGGGTCTCGGGTTCGATCCACGTTTGGCGAAGTGAAATTTGTCGGAACTAGCCCTCAAATCGGCGTGAGTACTGGTTTAGTATCCAGGAAGCAGTCATCGCGAGTGACTTTTAATAAGCTTCAAGCTTCCGTCACAATCAATGTAAAATTAATAATGCACGTGATCAAAAATGATAGAGACCGTGGATAAAAATGGCGACTGTCGTCGCTTTGACTTCTTCAACACGATGAGTATCCTTTCATATAGCGTGTTCGTGCACGAAATGTAGCGCTTAGTTTTCAAGAGTCGTTTGCAATAAACTGGTCAAGTGTCGTTATTTTTTTGTAATGGGTAAAGCAACCATAGCAAACGAGCCAGAAACGTTGTGAATAAGACACCGTATGGCTAAAGTTATTCAGAAAGCTCCTACTGACGCAAGTCACGTAGCAATTTCCGGTAAGAGTTTTCTTAACGATTTACGTCCTGTATTTAGACTAGATGCACTGTTTAACTTTTTACCACCTGCAAATGACATTTATTTAATCAAAGCAGAAGGCTTTAGAAAAGGTTTATAAACATGTGAAACAACTTTCAGTTATGCTGTAGTGATATGTGAATTAGATAAAAAAAATGCATTGTGGCAAAAGGAGACATTGCTTGTGACAAGCAATTTCTCCTTGTGCCACAATGCTTTTGAAAGTCTTCTGGAAGATGCAAAATGTGGGGTTCGATGGTAAAGTGTCAAGAGTGGTCGCTGAAAACAAGATCGAGTGAATACAACGATGTATCATTATTTTTACAGTTGTTGCATCATTTATATGCGCACGCACCCGTCGGAAAGTAAAGCTGGATGTTGCTGTCGAAGACAACTGACTTATGTTCATACACTTTTCTGTTCAATAAAACATTTAAATAACTCATGTTTTACCGTGTTTGTGGCTTATGTGACTTGCAAAATATCGGGTGAGTTTCCAGATGAATGAATCTCAAGAATTTGCTTTAAAGACTCATGTATGTAGCCTATGCTTGAAAATAAATACTTCACACAGGTGGCAAAGTGGAATACCAAGACCTAGTTCTATACAAATCAAACGTAGAAGTGAAACGTACATGTTTGATATTGAGGGTTCAATGCAAAACTATAGTAAGTGCTTCATGTTTGTGAAGGACTTACTATAGTTTTGCAATTAACCCTCAATATGGAATGCCTTATATGTGTATAAAATGTTACACTTTCAACAGCAAAAAAGTCCTAAATTCAAACCTCAGTCTAAATGTTGGGCACAATATTTTCTTTAAACTATGCATAATTATATGTACACCATACGGTAGTCCCGAGGGTTTGTTTGAAGGCCTATATGTAGTTATATGTGATCATTTAAAGGTCATGCGGGTATGGTGATATCTGGAACAGTTTCTTTGCATCAATTCTTTATATCTTTTAAAAACTAGATACGCCACTTTAAATAGATGTACCAATGAGAAACACACTAACACTTTACCCTGCATGTTTTGAAGGGTGTCTCATTTATCAAAACCAATGACGAATGTATAGTCAGTCACAAAAGCGACCGACCCAAAACCGACAGACCAAGGCAATGAAATATCAATCACAAATCGTTTTATTTCAAACTGGTTAGCAATCTGTCCTGACATATTTGACCAACAAACTGTCCAGTGGTCATTGTGTGACGTTATAGGGGGTTTGGAAAATTAAACCCTGTTAATTATCCCCGGGGCTCGCCAGGTCAACTCTCGGGTCATTCGCCCTCACCCCAAACAGCTGGTTGCCTTATTGGCCCTTTATTTGGGCTCTTTGTGTCCAATCCAGTGAACATGACGATGCCTTCATAGGCCAAATCTAATTTATTTTACTCATTTGACATATTGTGACAGGTCCATATTCTAACATGACATAGAATTTAATTCCAGTAGCATTAAAAGAATTTACCAAGAAGAACAGTCCAAATATAGAAAAGGAAATGTATAAGTAAAATTATCTTCACATCTATCCTTTTTAAGAAACATTTCTAAATTTAAAAGCAACAATGATATATTTAGCCACACTAAGGACAGTATGCTGTTTTGTCGAGTTCATGATAGTATTATATTTCCTTCTTCCCAAGCCGAAAACTACTTCACCATATTTAAATAATTATTTAGTGGAGAAAGACGAGATCATCGCGTCGCTTTAACATCGTTAAAAGTCGGTAAGAATATTTGCCGAGCCAGGTCTGGAACTGGTTCCCTGCATTTGTAATCGTTACTCATAAGACTATTGAAGCTAAGCTTGGTCAAATACTATTCACAAGGGTACCGTTTTACTAAAACTTGCGCAAGTCGAAACTGCTGAACATGAATAGCATCTTGATTGAAAACACAATATTTTTATGTGACTTATCATTGAACGCGTTTCGTATAAACGATTTTAATGATGTGTCACATGGCAATATTGCTTTGCCGAATATTGATATACGAGGGAATGTTGTTTTGAACTTACACACACTTTTAGCTTACATTGTTTAGTATAACGGTACCAAGCAGACGAAAATTACGAGATATAAAAGATGGTATTCTTCGGATGAGTTATTGCTGAATAAAAGATTATGTTAGAATGAACAATTCTCATACTGAGCAATTTCTACTTTTACCACAGTGGTTTCTTCAACAAATTGTTACATGTTTGTTATTTATGGAAATGGTTCACACACAAAAACATGTTAAAGTTGACATAGGACACAAAAGGGGGAAACAATAAATTGCTCTCAACAAGAAATGTCCTTTTAAAAGCAAAAACAGCTCCTCATTAATTTCTAAATGCCTTTTTCACAGATGCTTTCTTTGGATGACACTTATTAATTGACAACGTCTATTCATTTATTCTTTAGACGCTGAAAACCTGTATTTGCATTTAATATTTGTGAAACGAGCACATGTGTTGTCCAGTGTTTTGATGGAACGAATTCTCTTTAGAACTGCACAACGAAACGAGCGTTCGTGACTTCCTTTCTTTACGAAAAAATCAGAACTCAACCCAGCGGCTGAGCTTCTCATCAATGTGTCTAAAGAGGCTAACTCGGAAATGTGTGCCCTGTGAGTAGTTAAGGCTAAGATTTTAATATTAACCACCTATTGTTACAAAACAGACATCACTTTCATTACTACTTTGTTGCTGGAATCCGGATTTTTTTCTTGTGCACTTTGCTAGCGTCACGTGACAAGAGTTGTTTAACGTTATTCGAAGACTCATGTGACGATGGTATTTAAAGACACCCTCTCTAAGTTTAGATCGTTGTTTACAAAAAGCCCGTTTGTACGGTTTGCAATATCTGCAATATAAATTGTTTACATCTTTTCTGGTCGGCTATGAAAGGGGCTGGAATTCTGTCAGTAATCTAGTATTATGCAATTCTAGAAATCTATGTTGTCATAGATGTTGGGGAAGGGATGTAGAAGACAAAGGGGTTTTAAAACGTTAAAATCCCGATCTGAAGATAGTCCTTTCAAAGCACCATATAAAAATAGAAATCGAACCTGGACATTGTGTAAATCACGCTTTTTTGTTTGTAACACAACCTATGAGATAGTAACTTTAATCCAACCACTATATCGATGTAAAATCATCACATTATCACCAACAGAGATTTTAATGGCTAAGCATTTAAACTACATATGTACAGTCTAACTTGCGTTAAGCAGCCACCCTTTTAAGTAGCCAACCTGCCTTAAACAGCCACTACAGAAAGTCCCATTGTTAGATTTATAGTGTAATTCAATTTGTGTTAAGCAGCCGACCTGTCTTAAACAGCCAATTTACTTGGTCCCATAGGCTGGCCTCTTAACACAAGTTTGACTGTATAGCCTTTCTTATTATTTTACATCTAATCTAGAATACTTAAATTGATATTCGTTGTCTTATCACAGTATTAATATTAAATATCTCGTATATAAGTAAATTCATGCTAGGAGCTTGTATCTAATGGCTATTTCTTAATGACTCATATTTTGTATCATGCTCTCAGTTATCGTTTGTGTTTTGTTCATTTCATCTTAACGCAAGTCTTTTATACGATATAGTCTATCATGTTTCCGATCCAACCCCTGCCAAATTAGTTCTTATTGATATAGGATGGGATGATATTGAGTAACAGAAATGTTCCAAATGGAATCGTTATTAGAGAAAGTGCATAGCATATTTAACCCCCCAATTTAAAAATGGTCACCTTATCTAACTGTTGATAATACAAATTTTGTGAATGACCAAATAAAAAATAAGCATTCTCCCCTTAAGCTATGTTGTCTTTCTTTGTCATGTTTCTATATTTCATTTTCATACAAGAAAATACATAACAGCCAGCATTTCTCTTGATTGTTTTGAAATAATAATAATAATATCAAATCACCTTATATACAAACAGCATGTAAATCGAAAAGGCTGTTGGTGGATATTTTACAGTCGGATTGCGTTCTGTGTCCCGCGTGTCTAAAATACCCACAATTCCCCGCTCTACGCTAATAGGCCGTGATGTATCGAGTCTCATTTTTGTTATAAAGTAAACCAATCATTGAAACCGACAGGCTAGCCGTGAAAATCCCCTCTTCATATTATCCCGTTACCCTTGAGTGGAACCCAGGGAACAGGAGGAAACGTTCCATGTTGGAACAGCCTGCAATTTGAAAATGAACTCAAAATAGGAAAAAATTGGGGTTTTGTCATAGAGGTATCTGATTTTATGACCCTTGCAATGTTTCTTTATCTAAGCAGTCCTTGATTGATTCTACAATTGTTTTACAATTTCTACACACCATATACAAGGACTAGTTTAAACTGCTTACTTTATTTTTGGCTAATATATTTTGCTAAAAACAAAGAGACCAATAGGATGGCACAGATATTGCAAAAGACAAATAAACGAAAAGTAGTGTAGATCTACAGAGGTCTGAATTAGAAACTTTGAATACATTTTGTTTAAAGGAGATAATATATAGTTCGGGCAAATCTCCCTTTAGCACAATCGTATTCAAATGTCTTTTGCCGATACTTTATGTATTGTCTTATCTGAAGGGAAGAGGAACAATGCTCATTTCATCACGGAAAAGGGTTTAATATTACCTCCGCGTCTCGAGAGCCTAAACGAGTGGCAATCAGTAAATTATATGCAAATAAGGATTTGTTTCCCAACACTCGTTATTCAATTCTCTCGGATATTTAGACGGGTTTCCCCGCCCGACAAATGACAGTCATTTGTATGCGACTGTGGACTGTGTTATTGTTAGCGCCTCTAGAGGATCGCCGAAAGTGAATGAGAAATGGCCACGGAACCAGTCTCATAATTCTTCCAGAAAGCCTTTCCTTGGTCTTGATCATACGGACGCTCATATTCTGGCTTCCCGACGTTAAGTTACCAACTACAGTTGGTAGTCGAGTATAACTCTTTCCCTATCAAAGTATTTACCAGAATAATACCCTCCCATTATGTAAATATATAGATAGTCGGATATAAAAGACAAGTAAAATTAAAAAGAAAATACAAATGCATTTTACAGTTATCTTATTATAAGTCTAAATTTAATCATTTAAAATAGCTTCGGTCACACATAGTCTTCGAACGGCTTAAACAGTACTGGTTCTTTTTTGTCAACCTTTAAAGGTTTTACCTGACGTTTTCTTTAATCGAACAAATTGGTTCTTGGAATTCTGGATTTTGTGTATAAACGGTGCTTGGGTTCTGGTAGTTGCACAATGATACTTCTAATAGACTTTCTGACAATTGACACATTTGATAGGAATGCTTCATTTACAAGAGTCCTTTAACCTTGCATACACGAAGATGCTCCGAATCAGTTGCTCATGGTTCTAGAGCACTACAGTATCATAGTCGCCGAGGTCATTACATGTACTTCTGTAGCATAGATGGACAATAAAACTTATGTAATTCCTATTACAGACAATGAGCCATTAATTGACCAATGGTATAATGACCCAACAGAGAACACGCCAATTAACCGGAACACTATTAATCACATGACCAATGTCACGTGTCTACATTTAAATCCTCTTATCATGGCGACGCATTATTGTGTTATTTTATGCTGAATGCATTTGTATCTCAGGTAGGACTGTCAGAAAGTTACAGTCAAATTAAGATACTTTCATCATGGCTTTGCTTTGTAATGACGCAATATGCAGATACGAGAGACATTGATTACATGTATGTCAGTTTTTAAGAAAAAACATACGCATGCTATCTTATTATAGGAACTGTTTTGTCATCTGAACCCATTTAGTATTTATTCTACTGTGTGTTTTTGCTTTTGTTCAGCCTCACCAAATGAAGACAGAATCGGACACTGCATCGTAACGTTAGCCCGGGTCTCACACGTGCGCATTTGAATTTAACCAATTGTCGCGATTAACATAGTTTAAGGTGTAATAATCTTTGTTTACATCTAACAATTGTACAATTATATGATAAACATTTACGTAATAAATCAAACTTATTGTAAGAATTATCTATTGATATAGAAATGTTGCTCAAACAGTCAATTTCTCTCTTGCTAACAAGATTTCGACCCCTGCTATCTATCAAGCTACACAAATTATATACATGTACATAAGAATTCGTACAAATGAAATGACCGACACAGTTCTAACACGAGTACGAAGAGCGACGTCTTCATTTATCTTCCATGCATAAACTTGACAGTTCCATGACGCATAAATAGCGGACGTGATCTTGCAGTTCGCTGCTTGCTTGCGAGAGGCATCGACTGTTTCGAATCCGTGCTTGTTCGGGTGTGCATAAACCGCTTCACGAATCACCAATCTCCCATAAAACTGATTAGCGAACGGAGAATCGCGACCTATCATGATTTATACAGAACTCGATTATAATGGCCGGGGCTTCATTCATCTTCGATAAATGTTTCTCAACGCCTAAATTGACAGTTTCATCAAACGATCGCCTGCCGAAGCCGGCCTGGGTTGGCCTTTTCTTGGAGTGACGCTTTCCGCGGAAGTGTCGGTGGTCATGGACAACGTTTATTGACGTCGGGAAACCAGCCTGGATAAAGTAAAAGGCAATCCGAATTCGATAAAAGGGATGTTGGTGCTTAAACGTTTACCAAACAATAACGACATTTCATCCGTTTGTTGCAGACGACTCTGGAAAACATTGTAGGAAATGGAGAAATTGCTCGAGACGAGCAATTTCTCCTTTTCCCACAATGTTTTCTGCCCTATCAGAATTAAATTTTAACACATTCTAAAATGTCGTCTGCAAACGCTTTTAATTTGGGACAGATGTAAATTTGGAATTTTGGTAAAGGGTTGAACAAAAAACATTAAACAAGAAATTTGAAAATGATCATTCTAAGCAAAGACTGATATCGAAATTCCTTGTAGGAGAAACATTAGAGGATATTTTGTATGAATTCATTCCCCTTTTTATAAACATTTTTTCCAAACAAAATCCTGCGTCAAATTCATTATATTCGTCTGCAAAAGAGAACATTACTTAGACATCGTAAACGAATGTTTCTTTAAATAGCAATTCATCAGAAAGTCATGTGTTCAGTTAATATTGACGTCTGCTAAAGCGAAAAAGGATTGATGGAAACTGAAAGCAACAGCAGACGAGAAAAACGACACGGATAAGAGCAACATTTTCTCTGTGACAATGGGTTGAAAAACATTGTGACGAAAGGTTGAATTGATCCTCAAAGCAACGTTTTCTCTGTTACATAAGGTTAAATACCATTGTGACGAAAGGTTAAATTGCTCCTTAAAGCAACGTTTTCTCTGTGATGAATGGTTAAAACTATTGTGATGAAAGGGAGCAATTTATCCTTTTGTCACAGTGGTTTCCAAACACTTCATCACCCTTGCGTAAAATGCGAAGAGAAATGGGGAAAGGAGCTAGAAAACTTCCACATAAAGGCATGGGACGGTTGAGTTGCATCGGGCCCCGTCTGACAAGTCTTAACAAATCAATCCATCGGGGTAAATAATTTGCTGTTTGATTTAATCTGTCTCTGCGATGCCACTACAAACATTTATTCTCGTAATTCCTTCCAATCAATTTAGCCCGAGTGCCGAAATTCGGAAAACTACAAAATGCACGCCGCTGGTTTGTATCAAGATAATCGATTAAGCAATAAAAACCCTTTCGACCCATAATCCTGTGTCTCGGTACAGTTACAGGGGACTTTAACCCTTTGCCAACCGCCAAATTTTCGACTGTTCCAAATTGGAAGAGTTTGCAGCCGACATTTCATAATCGGATGAAATTGAAAAAAAATCTTCTGATAGGGCAGAAACATTGTGGGAAAAGGAGAAATTGCTAGTCAAGACAATTTCTCCTTTTTCCATAATGTTTTCAAGAGTCGTCTGCAATAAACTGGTCAAATGTCATTATTGCTTGGCAATGGGTTAACCATTCCACTATACTGAAATGTGTGACTGGTCCAAATAAAAAGCGATACCAGACATCAAACATAACCAGATGAAAATATATACTTCCTTGTAATATGACGTAGAAAACATTCAACAAAAGGATAATTTTCTCATCTTAGATAGTTGACCCATTTTTTCGTCACACTGGTTTCCTAATCCCTCTGTAGCATTAAAGCCATACAAGCGCTGAGAAAAACTGCAAAACTAAGTTATATGAGTCATGAATTATGTTAGAATTACTTTATGTTAGCACTATTTATTATCTATTTTTCAAATTGCCATTTTCACAAATTTGGTCAGGTGCCCACCAATTTAACTTTGTTTTTTACATTTGAGTAACATCTAAAATAGCAAAGAGCGTTCGTATTAATGAGTGGCGATCACCTGGTTACTTAAATAACGTGAAACACATAAAAATACTGTCATTTATCCAATATTAACAACATGAACATTCACAATGAAGAATTTCTTGTTCCCAGCCTGACCTTGTTTTATCGCTAATTATGAACAAACGTTGTAAGATTAACTCTTTTAAAAGCATCATGTGGACGTGTTTCAGTCTCAATTCCTCTGTAAAAAGGAATTTAAAGGACATTTTACGTCATTTTTCAATCATTATAGAACTTTCACAATTCAAGTGTGAATGAGGGCAAGTATGGCTTTAAGTGTTATGGACTAAGACATTGAGACACTGATTATCACAATGTTTGGCGCTTAACTTTTTAAAGTGCCTCAATTAAACCAATCGTATCAACTCGGCAATCCCCGTCACAAGTCGGTAGATATACTTATTTTAAGAAATGGCCGAGGTGTTCCGAATGCACTTAAACATGTCTTTTTAAGACGGTTTGTTTTAGAAACCATTGTAACCAAACGATGCCCTAATCATGTAACTTGAAATTCATATTCTCATAATAATGGTTTAAAGCAAATGTATCCTGATTTAATCCTTATTTCGTCTGTCGTTTCTTTAAATTTGGACCTGTGAAAAACTCACATATGAATGCAACTGTAACTACTCAGATATCTCCGTGACCAGAGAAATACACCTAGGTATACAAATTTTGTGTTTAATAGCCCGGCTAATAACACGTTTCTTTTAAAACCATTTTTGTAGTTCGATAACTCATACCTAATAAAGAAATCATAAGTTATGATGTACTTTTTTTCCAAGTAAATATTTAGATATTGCATTTTGCATTCTACATTTTCATTTGAAAACGCAAGAACAACAAAAGTAGTCTTGCAAAAACAAATATGGCGGCTTCCATTTTGTTGCGTGGCCGTTCAGGAAATACTTCCGGAGGTCGTCGTACAGTATAAAGTGGTTCAAATAAATGAAGACAGTTACATTGTGGGTTGATTATATGCTAATCAGACACAAGAAGGGTGCCTTGTTGACTGTTTTTTGATTTTTTGTCGGTGTTGCCCATGTTTGAATATATGTGACTGCAGAAAGATTTGCTTCCTGTCAATATGAACCACACGTAAAGAGGTCATAATAATAAATGTCTTTCCCAAAGACATTTCTATTCTCAAAGAATTCCACGAATAAAAGTTTTAAACCTGGCAAATGGTTGCGCAGCCGAAAGTAATAATTGACAATTCTTAATGATTAAAAGAAATATAAAACCTTTTGCCGAAGGCGAAGCGATAAGGCAGACGACCCCAGCATTTTGGATGCGATTCTTAAGGATAGTATAAAGAGATGACCGATAGCGGAAAAAAGTAGCTGTTGATCGCCATGTTTGTTCGCAAAGATCGGATCACATACTGAGCATGGAATAGTGAAACAACGATGATCAACTCTGAAATGTGTCATGAAAAGTACTGTGAAGGGGCAAAATGGCTGGTTCTATAAAAGGGGCAAAATGGCTGTTTCTATAAAAGGGGCAAAATGGCTGTTTCAATAAAAGGGGCAAAATGACTGTTTCTATAAAAGGGGCGAAATGGCTGTTTCTATAAAAAGGGCAAAATGGCTGTTTCTATAAAAGGGGCAAAATGGCTGTTTCTATAAAAGGGGCAAAATGGCTGTTTCTATAAAAGGGGCATAATGGCTGTTTCATTTACCCATTACCCAACAATAACGGCTTTTAACCACTTTGTTGCAAACGACTCTGGAAAACATTGTGGGAAAAGGATAAATTGCTCATAACGAGCAATTTTTCCTCTTCCCATAATGTTTTCTGCCCTATCGGAAGGTCACTTTTCAATTTCGTTACAGTTTGAAATGTCGTCTGCAAACTCTTTCAATTTGGGACAGTCGAACATTTGGCGTTTGGGAAAGGATTAACAGGAAAAAAGCGTTTAGTGAAGACGATGGGGGAATGCCGGGCATTAAGTGAGCTGAGTAACTAAGATATCATCACTCAAGGCGCAAAGAGATTTGTCTTCACCGCGACAATGGAAAGTTACCAATACAAATATTATTTACTGCAATAACTGCGACGTAAATTATCTCTTTCTATGAAACTTTCTAACGTTTGATCGATCAAGATTTCTTTTTTTTTTTTGCTGCCTATTTACTTCGTTCGTCTGGTTAGATCCCCCAGTAGACATCAATATAGTGTGTATACGGTTTTCGGGATTATTTACCCTTAGAATGCTGGGTAATTTTCTGAAAAAAGATTTTGTTGCCGTCTGCTTTCCATAACCTCGAATATCTGCTTATTATTTATTAGGAAAGATACGTCGCGAACAGGTTAGATCACAGACCAGCCGCCAATTTACTTTGAAAAAGTCAAGAAGTCGGTTTCAGCACTATAAATGTTAAGTGCTAATTTGGCTATGGTTATTTATTTTTTTGATAAAGTTGCCTTTGGAACGAACTGACCGGATCTTACTCCATTCCCAAATATAAGAGTGTCAAGCATGCTTAGATTGAAAGCAACAACAGACGATAAAGGGTAGCATCAAAAATACATTTATGTCTTTTACACACACTAGTCCGGCAAAGTTTAGCTCTTGTCTTGAGATACATTTTAACAGCTTGTAAATCTGAACCAACCTCAAAGATGCACGCACTGAATTGCATGTGGAATAATGTAAATGTTACCTCCTTATTTATTTCAGTTAAAATGTTACGTATTCTAACAAAAATCGCCTCGTCGAAGTAGCACATTGTAGGCAATGTACTCAAATACCCCTATCTAGTAATCTAGCATGAAACTTTTTCTTGGAATCATAATGGTAAGTCGCTATTAATACTTATTTTCTTAATCTTTAAAGCATACTAGCGCTAAAAAATCTGCAAATCTGGGTGAAATGAGTTGTAGATAATGAAATAATATGTTTAAACATAGCGAAACACCCCACGATGACCATACAACGCGTGTAATATTTATTATAGATGTTTAAAAGGACTATTTTAACAAATTGTGTTCCCCATAATTATTCTTCATTGTTTACATTAAAGTTGCGACTAAAGAATCAATGAGCACTCGGATAAACGAGTGGCGGTCAACTTGTTAGAAAAGTCAGCGGTAACACATAACAAAACTTGTCATTTATCCAACAACAACAACACGAATGTTCATAATGAAGAGTTTCTCTGATTTCTTTGCTTCCCGCCCTTTCTTGGCTGACCTTGTATTATCACTTATTCTTTTAACAAACCTTATCATTTTTACTCTTTTAAAAGTATCATGAGAAAATGTTAACGTCTCAGTTCCTCCGCTAAGGGGAATCAAAAGTACTTTTAATTTAATTGTCAAATATTCTTGAACTTACACAATTTTAGTGTCCATGTGCAATAGTAGGTCTTTAAATGCTATTTTTTTTTCATTAAGCGCAACGCAAAAGTTGAAACAATAATGGATAACATAACGAGATTAATTGCCCGTTTCTATTAAGGCAATTTGTGAATTATCTTAATTCAAGTAAACAACATACAACAACAAAACAAGGATGAACATATCTTTAATATAAGAGAGAAATATAGGGCAGAATCAAAACATGTCCTTTTGTCGCATTAAACACCATTGCCTAGATGCATACAAATGAGTTTTAAAGGAGAAACAGGTCAAAACAAAATGGTAACTTCACTAAGTCGGTACATCCAATTGAGTTTTTTGTTTCAGGTAGCACCACAGTTATAATATAGAATAATATAAAAATGATAATTTGAGGAGCCCGTGTGAGAAAAGGAAGATTGCTCGTGACGGGCAATTTTCGCTAACCTTATCAATGGCATTTTCCTACAATCACAACGAAAAAGTCCTTATCATACACATCAGTTGCCAACTACAGATGCTTGCTTTTTCGGCAACCCTCGTAGTTCCTTGTTGGGGAAAGGGCTAATCAGTTCATCGGTACCAGTCCGTAATTTGATCAATCATTTACGGGTTCACCTAGGCGCTTGCTACCTTATGCCGAAAGCGTCTAGAGCGATGGGAGCGGCGTGCGAGCGGTGCGCATTTGACGCGCTTTGTTACAATATGCGAACACTTCGTGTTATCTTTTGTGTCAAAACATCCATTTATTTCCAATTACAAAGAGAAGCATTTAAACTTAACAATTGAGTACCAGTCACACACGCGTTCTGATGAAAAGGGCACAGTGCTGTTTCACCTTCAACATGTGTTCATGTTTGAATCCTGCTGCTTCGATGTTTTGTGTTTTTGTTCTCCTAGAGTTCTTAAATATTAAACAGCGGATTTCTGTTTGATTTAGAGAGTTCGAATTGTATAGGGGAGACCGGGGCTAGTTGGTCCGAAAACGGCATTTTAGTCGATTTCTCAGATAATTTGCATCTACGACCAACATTCATGCGTAACATAGTTAGCGTAATCATTTTTCTTAATTATTTTGTTGTTTTCTACTACGTAAATACAAGATTTTGCTGCATACAAGCGTTTTCCTAGACGATGTCAAACGGACCAACTTACCCCACTATCGGGGTAAGTTGGTCCGGGTATCGGGTTAAGTTGGACCGACTGGGAAAGTTAACTACCAACTTCATTTCACTTCAATTAACATGAATTTATTTCAAAACAATCTTTCCAATTAGACAGTATTAACTATAAAATCAAAAAGTGTGCTCAACGAGGAAACACAACGGACAAGTTATTAAAAGTTAACTATTGTAAAGTCAATTTAAACCAAACATAAAAACAACAATGGCCAATCAATCATCAATGGATAAAGTCAGACGCTCCACTCTTGCTCTCCTCGATACATGCACCTGATTGAATCACGTCATCTGTGATAGGTACCTCATAAGGCCTGTCGGTCACATAGGATGGGGCGTAATCCATGTCTGTGAATATCTGTGGATTGAAAGGGAATATTCCTGCTACAGCAAACCCCTTTACTATGTTCTGGTGAGTTGTTACTTGCGGCAGTGCTTCGCGCAATATGGCTGGGAGGTCATAGATTGTCATTGGATGTCCAGGGTTGGTGCGCATCCAATTATCCTGTTGCGTCGCTACAGCTTTCTTCAGGGGGCCATATACGGATCTATCTAGTGGCTGAAGCTTGTGTGAACAATGCGGAGGAAAGGATAAAAGGACGACGCCATTCTGTTTTGCATACTCCACAACATTTATATCAAGATGCGATTCATGATTGTCAAGTAGTAACAGAACGGGCTTTTCTTTAGGTCTGGCGTGTTCAACGAAATGCTTCATATAGGCTAGGAAATGTTCAGCTATCATCCACCCTGATTTATTTGCAACGCCTATACTACATGGTGGACCATTTGAGATGAAGTAATCCCTATAGTTGACCCTAGGAAATACCAGCATTGGTGGAACGACGTTTCCAATGGCATTTACAGCAAGACACATGGTTATCAATGATCCTCTCTCCGCACTTGTGATTGCACCGACTTGTTTTATTCTTTCGTAGCAACAATACTTCGCGGCTTTTGGACAGTGGTAATGCCAGTCTCGTCTACATTATAGATATGTGCGGCTGTAAAATGATATCTATCTAGTACTTCACCTAATTTAGTAAAGAATTTGTTGACATTTTCTTTGTTAAAGCTTGTTGCTCTTGCTAGGCGTGTGGCTTCCGGTATTCTTACTGATAGCGAACTGTGTCTTCTCAAGAATGATGCAAACCAGTCCGGACCAGCCTGTTTGTTGTGACGCCAAGCTTCTGGGTGCTCTACATTAAAGGAAACTGCACATTGATATGCAAGCTTTCGGACCTCACGAGGTGTAAGCCCAAAATATATATTGGCCGATTCCTTAACATACGCTGCCAGCTGGGCTTCCTGTGTACCGCTAAAAACCAGACGTGGTTTTGAGTAACCTCCAATCTTCTCCATGTTTTCAGGAGATCCATATTGTTTCTTTTTGATGAATCGTAGTAGACTGGTTTTTGGTATATTGAGATCTCTTGCAACAGAATACACTGTCTTGTTGTGGATAGTAACCTCGCGGATAGCAGTTTCTATCGCTTGTTGAGATATACACCTATTGCTTTTGCGTTTGTAGTTCCGTGGCATCCTGCAACAGTATCGAAAAAATATTGGAAAATGAGCAATTTCTAATTGTGAGTTAATCCTCATTTTCCAACAATCGTTATTACAATATATTCGTGTTTTTGTATTTTGCCCAACGAATTGCGTCTCCTACTTAATTTTAGACCTTAAGATTAAAACTGAAATTTTAATTAGTGCTTTTAAATTAGTCCTTATCCGTTTGGTATACTTAAAAAAATCAGGTAACAACAGGTAAGCAGACCTACGGGGTAAGTTGGACCGACGGTCCAACTTGTCCCGTCGCATGTGGACCAACTAACCCCGACCCTACCGCACTGTAAATATACTCATCTGTTTAAAAGCCATTTGATTTAAGAAACTGCAAATATGCACCATTAAACACCATAGGTGATGTGCTTTCAGGAAATGTAGAACATAAGCGTGGTCTCCGGTACTTAGAAAAAACAAAAGCAAAATAGTAGAGGTACAAGAAAGTTACTTACTTGGATCTAAAACGGTTTTTGTTCCATAAATTCTACATTTTTCCTTCGATCGACATATTTTTTTGTCTGTGAGTGTGACGTAATAAAAGACCGATTTCGTATTATAAACTGACGTCATAGGTCTAACCGATTTCCAGGAAATGCCATAGGACCAACTTACCCCACGGACCAACTAACCCCGGTCTCCCCTAATGACTCATGAATGTGGGATTTCTTTCTGCGACACCGAGGTGAAGGACTTGTCGATCTACACTTTGCAAATCCGTAAACATAGAAATTATTGTAAATGACTACAAAACCTAATCTGAAATATAAGCACCTTCTACATACCTCGGAAATTGGTTTAAAACCATTGTTATCAAAAACATCAATGAGTTAGTATGGAAAGGAATCAAAAACACAAATGATCCCAGGTTGAAACCAGTCCCTTACGTCTATTGCCATGCACCATTCCAACTCCAATAACATTCCCGTGAAACAAATTGCCACAAAAAAGCCACTTCCATCAGTGTATTATATATGCTATGACTTGGGTCAGAATCAAGCCTGCAACCATCAATTCACAAGGCTCAGTCTTACCTTGCATCGCGATGACTTTGTCTCTGTCTTGATGTCGTAAGGACATTATAATAGAGTCGTACTATTAGTAGAACTTAGAAGCTTAAACGTTTTCATAACAATATAACTCATACAGAAATCTTTGACGAACAGCTTCCTTTATTATGTGGTTTCGCTTGACAACTTTGTAAAGCATCATGGATTTGGTACGAAATATACACCACTCACGTATTTGTCTAAAGACCAGGATATATCGTCTGGTGCGTTTGAAAACACGTGGTAAAGCATCATAGATTGAAGAAACGCATGTGCCACTCATGCGTTTGTCTCAAGACCAAGAACTGTGTATTCGGTCTATCTGCATAAACTACCTCCTTTGAAAAGGTTGTACGATCAACGCAATCTCTCGGTTGAAAAAAGAATAAAGTAGATACAAATTTACGATTAGTATGGGCCTCGTACAAGCTAGAGATAAATGTGCAAGAGGCCCGGATAGGTCCGAATCCCGGACTTAGTCCATTTCTTAAATGCAGTAGGGTTTATTGATATGCAATGTAGACTGAAATGTGTGAGTGGTCCGGCTAGTTCAGTCGGTAGAGAATTCGGTTTCCTAGTTTTGCTGCATGTTTTCTTCTCACCTATGTTCCATACGACTTTTATAGTAAGCCCACGCCCTCAACAGGGATTAACCCATTACCAAACAATAACGATATTTTACCAGTCTGATGCAGACGACTTTAAAAAAAACATTGTGGATAAAGGAGAAATTGCTCGTGACAAGCAATTTCTCCTTTTCCAACAATGTTTTATACCCTATCAGAAGATTATTTTTCAAGTATCATCACATTTTGATATGTCGTCTGTAAACTCTTTTGATTTGGGACAGTCGAACATTTGGCGTTTGGTAAAGGGTTAAGTGACGCGGTCACATTCTGCGGACTGGAAGACAGCAGATTCAAGTGTGGTGCGGCCATTTTCGGAATTAGTTAGATACATTTGCGACAAAAGGAAGAGTTGAATGTCTTTCTTCATATTTTATCAGAAGAGTTTCTAAAACAGTCGACAACATTTCCGTTCAATCCAAAATAGGTGCTTCGAGTAGAAATCCTTCATTGATGTCTTTGAAATTGTAAAATTTGAACACAGAATTGAACATATAATTGATGCGCACGAGACAGTGACTATGTTTAAAACATTTACATCGACTTTCCCAAATAGAAAGAGTTTGCAGACGTCATTTTAAACTGTGGTAAAATTGATAATTAATCCTCTGATAGGGCAGAAATCATAGTGGGAAAAGAGGAAATTGTTCGTTAAGAGCAATTTCTCCTTTTCTCACACTATTTCCAGAGTCGTCTGCAAAAAAACTGTTTAAATGTCGTTATTTTTTGGTGATGGGCTACTGAAATTAATGAAAAAAAGTTTTATTTGGTGATCATCAATTCGTTTCATGATGATACTTCGAGTATCCATGCCGTACAGCCTAATATGATGGTATGCTTTGAATCTGTAAAAACGGTTTCAATTCAGTGAAGCTTCCGACTTCATGGACGAACAACAACACAGGGTTACATTCGATAGTTTTATTAATACATGTGATACACAATCATTATATTGACTCGAAATTGTCAAATGAGAAAGCAAACATAAACTGTCTACATATTTCCAGAAATTGACAAGAATTGCAAGCGTCAATAAGTAGAAGAACGATTTTCTTTGGTAAAAAAATGGTTATACGCATCATGTAAGATTAGGAAGTTGTTCAATTAAAGACTTGTTACACATTGTTACACAATAATTGTATAGATTTTAGACGTGCAAACCGGACGAAATATGTATTATATTGTTATCTCTTCATATTTGATAATGATTGTTTTTTAAGTCCGTTAGTTTAAAAAGTTGGGATTTGGTGTTGACATGCATTTAAAAACATTCTAAAAAACGAGATTTAAATTAAAAATAGCAAAGGAAAAAAAACCAGTTTCATCAATCATATATTATTGTTTGCTTATGATATCACCACAAGAACGTTTAACGCATATTTCAATTGGTCGTTCATTTACCTAAATGTATTTTACTTATTAAACAAAGTGGGTATTTTATTCGGTATGCAACCTTAAACATGGATATCCATACGCCCGTTTAAACTAAATAAATGGCAATACATGTACAATATGATCCAAAATATGTAAATAATCAATTGATAGAAAAATAAAAGAATTCAAAGATAGGCAGATAAATAATTGAATAGAAAAAGAATAAATCGACAAAGGTTGTGACAAGAAAATATTTCAAATATGAATGCGTATGTCAGTACGTCAATAGAAATTATAAAAAAAAATAACAATAATTTTTATCTTCTTGTCAATAGTCATACATTTAAATAATAAAACCCCTTACACTATGGCATTCATATTCTGTGTATGTATGCAAAGACCAAATAAACACATGCATTTTGAATATTTCCCTTTTTCCGAACATTTTCTAGAAAGGATAAAACATCACAGTAATATTTCGTTATGTGTAACCATTCTTTAAAAAAAATGAAAGGGGAAGTTCCGTTCATAAAGGAGTTCCCCTTTAAAAACCATTAATTGGCATTTGACAATCATAAATAAAATGTCAGAGCTCGATGGAGGTTTACATTGCAGAAAAGGCAAGTTGCTTTAAATCTCAATTAATAATCTAGTAGGACGATTAAATTGTTTCAAAATACTTGTAAAACGCGTAGAAATAACAAAAAAAAAAGATAAGAATATCTAAAGCCGAAACATTTCATTACGTTCGGTAGATGTCGTTTGGGTATCGTTTAAAACTACACATTTTACACATGTATTAAACGCATTCTTGCAAAATAAATCGGACATTGTTTCAAAGTGGTCCCTCTATTTATGATGGCAAGAAAATTCTCATTTTGTCTCAGTGGTTTTAAGTCGATGTTGCGAAGTCACAAATTTCATTAGCTTCATCATTACCGCCGGCTTTTGCAAATTGTTCAGAAGGCGTGATGCATGTCGGTTTATTTCTTTACAAACTTGAATTGTAATATTTGTGATCGAATGAGAAATTGCTAATCTCTGGTATTTTCGTCTTTTGTCACATTCTTTTTTGGAATCTTATACAGCAGATGGGACAAAGTTGAAGATTGGTGAGGTTACACAGTTGTTCTTAACGAGTTTACAAGCTGAATCGCGTTACTGTAACTTAGAATCCCTAGCAATATATTTGGCCTTTTTCTCCTGATTCTTTTGAAATGTTCTATCGAAAGAATATTATAACAAGCAAGTAAAAAGTTTGTGTTAAGAATAATGATAAATAGATAAACATATTAAGTAATTAACCAAATAAATAAATAGACAGATAAATAAATAATAGAATAATTAGATAAAAGAATGATAATGATAAGTAAAAATGAAAAATAAATAAATAAATAAATAAATAAATAAATAAATAAATAAATAAATAAATAAATAAATAAATAAATACATGAATAAATAAATAAATAAATACATGAATAAATAAATTAATAAATAAATAAATAAGTAAATAAGAGTGAATTTTAATAAATATGGTGCTTTATATCACCTTTTCCCACAAAGTTGTATCTTTTGTATGTTCTCAAAACGATAAACAAAAAAGGATAAAAACAAAGATAAAAATATATGATCATGATAATATTATAAGTAAGAAGCAATCTACCTGCGAATTCATGTATGGTTAGCATAGTATATTCTAGCGCATACATTCATATAAATGTGGTTTGACGACGCCTAAATGAATGAAACCCCGTTCACACGAAAAACTTCTAATGTAACTTTGGGACATTTATCACGGGCTATATCTGCTACAAATATATAATGTAACATACTTGTGTTAAGGTGGAATACCTATAATCCGCCATTCTTAATGTCTTTCCTTCATCGGATTACTTCGTTTATTTCGGTATACATCGGTTGAGGCCGGAACTATTCGGTGTATACATCCGACACAGACCGATGAATACCGACCGACCGATGTTATCGACGAAGGAAAGCAATTCAAAATGGCGTATCATGGGATTTCTATCTTAAAAGTAGCTTTTTACAATGGAGTATACTCGGTCACTATGTTTATACAGGTTCTCGGTTGTAATTTGGTTTCTTCTTCAAACTTCATGAGCGGCAATTCCTTTATAACAGTTAGAAATATTTACAAAATTGTGCTATTTTTATATTCGTTGACGTAACCTTTGTACGCAATTTGGCCATGCTATCTTTATTAATTTCTTTGTATATTATCACCAATACACCCTGAACATAAGACTTAAGAAATCATTGTTGCAATAAGAGCAATCGCTTTTTCGTATTGGGCCACAGCGTGTTTTCTTTCTAAACTTTCTTATCGTCGTCTACCAATGTTCTTAAATTCGACAAATCTCAGTTTTCAACCAGTAAATGGATCAAATATGACACGCATCAAATCTTCAGTGACTATTTGCAGATTCAGTGAGAGTTGATTGCAAACGATAATTGTACGATTCTAAGCGTATGAATGTTTAAAATTTACTTTCTTTGAAAGCAGTGCGCCTTTTCAAATGAAAAAAAAAAATCGTTGAACAATGCTCATACTAAATGAAAAAGTAAAAACCACCATGATGAACACCATGTAAAAGTATCATTCGATGGGATGTAAAATGACAATGAGACAGTTACAAATGAAATAAAACTTCGATGTTTTAATCGTATTTCATTAAGTAAGAAAACAAATACTTTGAAGTCATAACTTCACGACGCCTAATGATGGTTAAGCACAAGTTATATTTGTCTAGCTAAAAAATCAAATCTTGTAGTCATTCAGCGCAATGAGTTCGTGCTTTCATTGTATAACTTCGTTGGCTAGTTTATCTTACTTAATTTCCACAATATAGCATCATCATTCAATTGTTTTCCCTGTAAAACTCATTTTCATTAAACACGAACATATCGAAGTAGTAATGGTTGAGGTTTGCTGAAGTCTTTCTTTCATATCAACTCATTTTGTCGCACGAATTAAACTATGTATTTAGAAATGTCATTCGAGCAAAGTTCACGTAGAAAAATTCCTCCTGCTCTCACGATGGTTTGAAATTATTGCCATGAGATGAAAGCAATTGTCTAAGTAGTATTTGCTTTGAATTTAATTTTTGAGTAGTCACATAAAAGGATGAAACGGGTCAAGTAATTGTAATTACGCCGTACTAACATTAACAGAAGTAAAATCACTCGCCCGCTTTATATCCGGTTTGCCGTTGGTGTACTGTAACACAGATTTGTCCTCGTTCGAACCCCCGTTGCTAACACTCGTTACCATGGAGTTAAACGATTTGGCGTCCGAGCCAATGTCCGGCAGACAGGGCATCCGTCCGTACGGGGAGAAAGACTCAAAACAGCTGGCTGCCGCTGCTGACGGGGTCGGAGTCTGGCTGACGTTCATGTATCCCACCACTCGGCGCATCTCGTCCAGAGCGTTGGCTTGCATCAGGATGTAGTTCTTGGCGAGGAGTAATGTTGCGATTTTCGAGAGTTTTCGCACGGACGGACTGTGAGCGTACGGTATAACGGACCGCAGTTCGTCCAACGCATCGTTCAGATCGTGCATCCGCCGTCGTTCCCGGGCGTTTATGTTGAGCCGCACCGCCTTCTCGCCGTTCTTGGGTTTCTTGCCTTTGCCCAGGAGGTCACCGTGAGCGTAGTTTTGGCCGAAATTCTCGATGTTATGGATGGCGTTAGACCCATCCTCGTCACTACTTCCGCTGCTGTTGTTACGGTCACCTTTCAGTATGTCCATCATCTCAACATTGTACCGGCCAAACTTGTCCTTAAAACTCTCGTTAAAGTCCCGCAAGCCGACTTCCGCCTCGTCCAGTCCGCAAACGTCGATCTTGTCGTCGTTGGTAGTGTGATCTGGAGCGTAACGGTCGGTAACGGACATGTCCTTATCATCGTAACGTTTAGAACTGTCACATTTCTCGTTCAGTTTATTGTCATTAGCTGCAACCATGCTGTTTGGCGGAAACTGGTTAAAAGGTCTCCCAGTGTAAACTGGATACCCGATTAATGAATCCATCGTTGGTTTTTAATGGTGAAAGCTTGTTTTGTAAAATGTCTTTTACGACAACTATTACTTTATTTCCGAGTCAACGTCTTTATTTTTAAATAATCCTTTATAACAACCCACCGTCATATCGCACAAAGTCCATGCTGCTATGATATCTATTTCCTCTTTCTTTAATCAGAATGTCACAAGCGCTATAGTTTCCTTTTTGATTAGCGTAATAATAATAATAATAATGTAGATATGACCCCCAAACAATAAAATGAACTACAACAAATAAGTGCACTCTGCGTTTGAAAACTGTCTTAAAAATAATTTCAATCTGTACAAACGAGCCGGCCGTCTTTGCCAAACGGCATAAAAACTCCGATAAGATGCTTCCCGGTTTTGATTAAGTCAAAATGTACCCTCAGCCTGACAAACGGTATCTCAATTTCGTGACGATTAAATCTCGTTGCAATAACATCCCATTACGGCCCCGCCTCTCCGCGGATAACTATCGGTTCAAGCCGGCAGAGCCGGGCCAAATCGTATTAACAAATTAATTGAACGGTTTGTTGGCGCAGTGAGTCCTCGACGCTGATTGGCTGAGATCGCTACCGGTGTGTGACATGGGATAATAGAGTTTACAGGGGAGACGGAATTCAATTTGTTACAGTCGCCTTAGATATGAGGATATGATGACTTACGCTCCATTACCCTTTGTGGAATGGTGGGTTCGATCCAAATTGAAAGAAAACTCAAATCCCGACTTTTCTGTTTCCCTAAAATGGGTAGATGCGCAAATCTAAGGCAACATGGCACAACAAAACATTACAAAGTAACCTTTTAATCTAATGATTATTGGGTAGAACCATTGTAACAGAAGGTGAAAAATTGAGCAACTTATCCCTTTTTCGAGTGTTTTATCCCATTACCAAACGTAGGTTATTGGGTAGAAACCAATGTAACAAAACGATCAAAGTTCTTATTGTGAACAATTTATCTCTCAGTTATGGGGGTTTCTAATACAGAAGATGCCTTCACAAGGGGTATTACGGAATAAAATGTTAAATGTTTAAGGTTTTTGTAATAAAAGTAACATTGATACGGGTGCTTTTTTTTTCTCTTCCAGTACCAATAATTTATGAATTAATGAATCTGTATCTCATCTAAATTCAAATGTAATTTATTTTGGGCAAATAAATGCAGCCTTTGCCTCTTAAAGAGATTGCTTTGCATCTTTATAAAACAAAAGCGTCAGTAAACCGGCGTTTATGTATCGAGAAGTAACTTGAGTATGTTTAAGAACAGACACAGACTTTGTCATAGAAAAAGAACATGTAACCCTATTTCTAAGTTTGACATGTGTTAGTATATCTGTTTGTTTATTTCCGACTTAATAATGTGCAAATATAGTATAAAAAGTTATACACATTCCGTCGTGCGGATCACCATGAACTATCTTTCTTAACGGAAACGATAGGGGATGAAACAAGCTTTAAAATGCTAACAAATACAGGTTAACCCTTTACCAAACAATAACGACATGTCACCAATTTGTTGTAGACGACTCATGAAAATATTTTCGGAAAGGAAAATCTTGTGTTTGGTAGAAGGTTAAATATGTTTCAATATTAAAGCGGTGTCATAATGATTAAAAAAAAAAATATTAAATCGATGACTGTCGTCCAAGTGATTGCCTTAGTTATTCCTTTAAAACTGTTATCAATATTCGCCAATAATAGACTTCACCAACTTATGAGAATCGTATTTCATAATACCTCACGTTAATGCAATTCCTTCAGAAGTCTTAAGAAACCACTGTGATAAAATGTCAAAGTGTTCCTTTTTGAGCAACTTATCTTTGTGGTGGTTTTTATCAAAAATCACAAAAAAGGGGTTTTTTTATGCTATTTTTTGTCGTGCTCTGTTTCTTTTTTCCTTCTTTTCCGATTTGGACAAGTGACAAATTCCCGTTTTGTCTTTTTTTTTCGGGGTGTGGGGGTGGGGGGTCGGGGGGGGGGGGCTTTGGTTAAGTAAATGGTTAAACCATTTCACCATTGATTCGCCTATAAGATATTTAGTTCCTTACAATGAATGACCGCCAAACAAGTATTTATGTATTTCAACGCGTTTGTTACAGATGACATTTACAATGGTTTTGACAAGGAGAAGTTGCTTATATACTATTTACCGATTTTTGTACTACCAAAATACTTCCTCCCAACTTAATTTAGAGTTCATTAGCTGTCTTCTTAATTTTATTTTTGAAGATAAAGGCCATTTTGCAAACCATCTTACACGTTCGAAATTGAAATAGGCTACTTTCAGAAAATAAAGATGTGAAAAGGGGCATTATATAATAAGATTTCTAATACAACATATCCTTATATAAAACAATTTGAGTATTCTATCAAACTTACACATTTCCAATAGAAAGTCTACTCTGAGTATCTCTCCTCATCAAAATTGAACAGATAATTCAGGTTTTGGAAAGAAGATGACACAAAAATCTATTTTAATAAAATTACCCAGCATTCTAAGGGTCAAAAAGGGTTAAGACAATTTTGAAGATCTCAAGTACCCCCTTTCAACCACGTGTTTCTGCTCAAGCTCCCATTCGTGTGTCCATAATTCATCGTTCGGAGTGTCAAAGGTTCGTGCGAAGAAAGGCCTCTTATAAATACGGTTAAATTGAAGTTGGCAAAAATTTGCATTTACCATATGGGGGCCGCATGGTTCTGGGAGAGACGACTATTGTTCTGAAGTGGAGGGGTTTTATGCATGATCCCTGGATCCCGAGTTTTCAAGTCGTTGAAACAAAGACCGGGAAACAAAAGAAAGAGAATTGTGTTTTTGTTTCTTTTTTGGCAGAAGCCTTCGTATGCACAGGAACCCATTGTATTGCGCCCAGATTATCACAGCAGGTTGTTTTGTATAAAAGGAAACTTGTTTAAAATGAAGTCTTGTCTAAGAACTTTGTTATTCATAATTTTCTCGACACATGTTTTTTACGTTTTAAAAATCACGCCCCGTTAAAAAAAATGACTATCTATTAGGATCAAAAATACTACATAACTTATTATATACTCTATGAGGTAAATGATAAGTTATGTAGAATTTTTTATCCTAATATATCTCTTGATGAAACACCCATTTCGAAATGCCCAATTTTGCAATGCCATCCTGATTCGAATGACCATACCAAAGTACTAGACAAATATAGATCTAGCAATGGGTGGTCCGTTATATTTCGCAGACACCCATTTATAGGTTTTATGTAAATATCGAGAATCGACATTGGATTCTTCCTGTATACAGACCTATCATGCCTAAACCACGCCTATTGAAGAGTTCCGTTAAACTACTCATACGTCTGACTGCAGGGGCCCTTAATTGATGGTACGCGTCGACTTAACACCAGAAACAATTATTGCAAAATAGGAGTACGCTCCTAAAAAGCAAGTTTCTTATTCCATCGCAAATATTTACCTGAGTTACACTGTCTTTCGAATGTCATGGCTTACTTTTCATCTGCGTCAACATAACGCATTACCATCTAACACCACTTTTGTGCGTCTTGCAGCTGACTTCATTCAAAAAGCATTGTTGCAAAAGGAGAAATTGCTTGCCATAATGTCTTGTCAATCTTTTCACATAGCAGAATAGCAGAAGTGGAAGGTTTTTCACATGTTCATAAAGCTTTTCTTAAGTCGTCTGCTTCAAGAAAAATATGTTTCTGCAAGTGTCAAAGAGTTTAACACTTGCATTTCTTTTTCTAAATGAAGCAGACATTTCATCAAGTTGAACCGGTCGGTTCGGTATGATTTTACGCTGTGCAATAAGGTAATGTAATATTTTATTCATTTCGTTGTGCAGAAATACGGATAAAAGTCAAGGGCAACAACATAGGTACCTATAAAGTATGGTTGATACCAATTGCTTATGTGTTATTTGAACTGGATAATCAAAAACATAAAAAGAAACATTCTTTTTCAGATACTTAGGTCGTCGGCCAATTAAACCGGGTTACATAGAGTGCAAAGCCAAACTATTGAAAGAGAGTGAGTAAATGGACGCACACTAACACATTTTAAATCTTATGAGAATTGTTTTTCTTATTATTTCCTAGCATTGAAAAGAAACATTGGAGAGTTCTGTTTCCTAATCCAAACCTACCAAAACATTTTTACGTATTCCCCGTATGCTTATACATGAAATGTCTATATAAAGGTGATTTCAGCTGGAAATGTTTGTGGGGGACTACTCATGATGAGAAAATCCCCCATTTTGTCACCATGGTTTTGGAATGCTTATGAAATCGGCCTTTCATTATACAATAGAGATTGTTCGTCCGTAAAAAGAAAGACCGAGCGTTGCAAGTTTCAGCCTTAGACACTCTATCAGAAACGTGTGTGGAAAAGGAAGTACCATTTCGTTATAAACAACATATTTTATCTTTTAAGAAGAATTGTTCTCAATTTAATTTCAATTTAATGAGCATCGTTGATTTCGTTCAATATCAGTCAAGCAAAACGGTTTCGGTTGGTAATGAGTTGATTCTACAATTGATACACAATAACGAATTTAAACGACTATAATAGTTACTGTCACACGTCCTAAACGCTTCAATTGATTAAAAGTTAATAAAAAAGCGAGCTGGGGAAAAATACTAACAAAAGGGATTATTTTAAACCCCAAGGCTGAATGCTGCGAAAAAGTAATTGATTCAATTTAATTCTATTTAAAAATCATTTGACTGGTTATCTTACTTCACGCACGTGAGCTGTTAAATCTGCATAAAAATCGGTAATACCCGTCTCTACAATGTTCGCGGCCGATTCGTATTTATGGCTCACAACGTCTGTATCAGTAAGAAATATTGTTCACGGTGTTCGATTTCAATGTTTTACAGCTTCCGATAAAATCAAGCGCGTACTCGTTAACATAAACATTAATTACAAATTAATATCTGATTAGCATATTCGACATCATACTCTGTGGAATTTTAACCAATTTTCAATTCGGTTTGTAATTGGACATCTGGCACGACATTTGTCACTGTTTCCAGCCATATTTGTCCTTTCCTTAAAGTGACTAACTGGTACTACACTTAACCCATTACCAAACAATAACGACATTTGACCATTTCGTTGCAGACGACTTTGGAAAACATTGTGGGAAAAGGAGAAATTGCTCTTAACGAGCAATTTATCCTTTTCCCTCAATGTTTTCTTCCCTCTCAGAAGATTACATTTCAACGTCACCACATTTTGAAACGTCGGCTGCAAACTCTTTTAATTGGAGAGGCATTAATTACAATTTCAACAATTCATAATTTCTAATTGAATTGGACGTCAGTTCTTATAACCATGCTATTTGAAACCAGGTACCTTTTAGCTCTGACGTAGCTTTCCATTCGCACTACAGTTCCCTTTGATTTCAGTGTTTTGTTTGTCCCAGTGTTGCCTTTATTAAACAACTTCTCTACTCTGATTATTAGACCAGCATGTGATATTGAAACAGATAACTTATTATCAAAGTGATCAGAGTTACGTTTTTACGATGCCTTCGAATTAATCTGGATACAAATACTTTCGAAAAGATTTCCAATGGGGCGACAGTGGTGCGGAAGTGGAGCGTCTGCCGTTTTTACCGGGTTCGGTTCCCGTTGGGCGCGGTGAAAATTGCTTGGACTAATTCACAAACTGGCGCAAGCAGCCATCGAAAGTGCATCCAACAAGCCTCAAGCTTCCTACGCAACCGATGTAAAACAAAAAATAGTATATAAATAAATAAATAAAACATGCCAACTGCAAGTGTGAGTTATGGGAAGTGATCGAATGGAGATTCAACCCCATACTTAAAGGTACCGATACAGGACCGTTATATTAGTGCACATGTGCACTCTATGACAAAAAGGGTTCAGTTTGGGTTTCGTCCGAATGTAAAATAGCTCAGTATTAAAAGAAGCACACTAATGAAAGAAGGGCTATCAGTAAACCTTCAACGATAAAACATGTATATTTGTTTGTTTTGACCATACTGGTGGCACAAAACCTTCCGACCACATAACTTCAACAAAACATGAAACCTTTACGAGAGAAATGGAAACAGTTTATAAGGGATGCTTTAAGGATTAAGAATTAGAAGCCCTAAACTGTAAAACAAAACTCTTTCCGTAACACTTATTGCTAAAATCTTCTGTCTTTTCGGCGTATATCTTGTTTATTTTATATTTCATATTTTCGTTGCTTTTCTGTGAAATGTACACGAAACTTTACCATGTAGCCTATTCTATTTGTCCTGATTGCTATATTTCGTTACTTTATTGTATGTTTAGGCCAATGGCGTGTTGCCGACATGCCTGCAATTTAACATAAATGTATAGAACAATAAAACACCAAAAATATTGACGTAAACCTTGCACTCGTTTGGTATGGTTCGTCGTTTCTAGATGATTTTAAACGTATCGTTTGGAACAAAACTGTTCGTTTTCGCCCGTAGGTTTTGATCTTCATGTATATATTGTAGGGTACTAGATGTATTTCTGCTCTTTCTGACGATAGAGGCTTCGACATTAGGCTAACCACCATTCAGTGAGAGCCTTTCAGGCAGTAATTGAGCTATTGGGGAGAACATTTCGTCCCGCGGTTTGCTTCCATTGTTATCATAGCGTGTCGAGGGCAAGGATCAAAGTACGTCGATGGTTCTTGCTGCGATCCAATTTGTTGCCAACGCTTTTTCATGAAACAAATAACGCATGTCGAAAAAGCATTCTGTCGTCTAATTTCCCAAAGCATCGTGATCACAATTTATTTTACTCAATTTGTTCTTGACTAAGTCTGCAAGGAGTTGTAGTCTCAGATCATACTCTTTTGCCTGTTAAGAACGTAGTTTAATTGTGTTGAATGTCATTCATTACAACATAGGAAATAAAACAGAACAATCTCATTACTTGTGCTTTAAACCCTTAGAATGCTAGGTAATTTTCTCAAAATAGATTATTGTGTCGTCTGCTTTCCGAAACCTTAAATACCTGCTTAATTAATAAACTCAGAGTAGCAAACGAGTCAGATTCAGATCACAGACAAACCGCCACTTTTCTGGGTGGCTGGCCTGGATCTTACCTGTTTGCATAAGTATGAAGTCGGTTCAAGCACTAAAAGCATTGAAGGTTTTAATCGAGTATATATAAACAATATGCACAAATTCAATGCCATGTTGGGACATGTAGATGGTGGCTGCCTATACTTGTGAACAAGAACCCGATTTCTTTTTGCCAATAAGGCCATCTCAAACTACGACATAGCAATTCTACAGTAAAACAACACCATAAACGACTTCGTCCTTAGTTTTTCATTGACCTTGCACAGTCACTCTGACATGGACCGTCGACTTTGACTTGACATTATGGTCCTGTTTGTTATATGACAATCCTCATGGATAATGTGTGTACAAGATGGTATCGCACATACTACTCAAGGGATGAATTGAAATTTTACAAATATATTTTGGTTTATTACAACAGGTCACATTCAAAGCTCAACATTTATGCTCGTAGCTTATAAGCGTACTTTCCCCATTTTACTTCAAGTTGAAGTTTGGTGTGTAACTGCATATCGGTCATAAAAGGGTTCAATTGAAAATTCATATTTTTTTGTATCAAAGGCAACTGTTCAATCCTGTAACTTGAAGGCACATGAAACGATATGAGTACAAATAAAATTACTGGAAAAAAATAACAGAGTTCTTTTATTATGTTCATAAAAGTCATGAAAATTAATTTATGAATGTGTTTAGACCCTATTTGTTAAACTCGTTTAACATAAGTTATTTCATGCTTTAAATATAGATGTCTCAAATTCAATCATGTTTATCAACAATTTGCTTGTTTACGTATTTAAAATAATGAATACTTAGTGGTCAGTTCAAATATTTGTGTATAACGTGACTAGGTCAGAAGGGACAAATCAGGCAATCTGAATTATCAAACTGGTAAATCTGGGTTATTTCTCGCTGGTGTTCAAGTTTAGGTTGTGCTGATGGGTTATTTGGTGACAACTACAGTATTTGAATCTGACTATTTGAATTTGAGTTTGATATAGCATCAATTTCCTTTCATGAACCTTTAAGCTAACATGAAAAGTAAAAAAGTGACATGCCATATACAAAAGCTGATTTAGCCGAGAGGTTGTCAACATACCACTATCTTATAACATCAACAAAGTCCTATACAACAAAAGTATAAGTTTTCTTTTTCGATCAATCACTCCTCTTTATCTATCTATCGCTTATAAAACCTACTGTGGGTGATTGACTGCTTTTCGTCGTGAAATAACGCCCTCGTCAGCTTCTTTTAAGAACGATAGTCTTAATATAATTCCGATTTATTTTCATGGTGTTATTCACAGTATAACCACATGTATGGAGTAATAGGATAACGTACTTTTTCGATGGAATCTTTTTAAAACTCACATTTTGATTGTGTTTATGATGGAATCTCTCTAGTTTGATTGACACTCTTGGTTTCTCTGTCAGGGACGATACAAACCAATTCATCAGACGAGATTGGACTCGTCATATCCCTGTATTCTGTGTGAAATGATGACAAACGGACTTCGAACGTGATGGAATAACTCTTTACAACCTCCAGACGACATTTTTTAAACTTGAAGCAGACGATTTTAGAAAAAAAACTTTGTAAATATGTGAAAACCCTTTCAGTTCTGCTATTGTGATATGTAAAAAGATTGAAAAAGCATTTTGGCAAAAGGAATAAATTGCTTGTGACAAGCAATTTCTCTTTGAAAGTCTTTTTGAAAGTCTTCTGTTGCAAGACGCAAACATGTGTCGTTAGGTGGTAATACGTTAACATATGATTTTGTTTGGGTGGAAAGTCAATCAATCATTCGAGAACTCTCTTAATAAAAACAAGCTTTAACCCTTTACCAAGCGCCAAATTTTCGACTGTCCTAAATTGAAAGAGTTTGCAGCCGACATTTCAAAATGTGATGAAATTGGAGAAAAATCCTCTGATACGGCAGAAAACGTTTTGGGAAATGGATAAATTGCTCGTGACGAGCAATTTCTCCTTTCCCCGCAATGTATTCCAGAGTCGTCTGCAACAAAGTGGTTAAATGTCGTTATCTTTTTGTAATGGGTTAAAGGCGAAAATTGTAAAGTACGCCAATGTTGTTCTTTCGTTACCAATATTGGAAGCCTTTTGTGCAAAGAATGTTTTGAGACAAAGAAGAATACATATTCCTCAATATTGGAACCCATAACTGTCCCTCGTCTAAATCGGAATTAAAAGCATATCCAAGAAAAATAACAAACACAAAAATACTTAATGGTATTAGATAGAAAACATTCTGGAAAAGGGATGCATTACTCACTATTACTAATGAACAAATCGTCCTTATGTCACACCCTGGTTTCTTAAGTCTTACATGCATGAGAATGGGGTATTAGGTTGATCCCGACATAGTCTTTGGTGATTGTAATTCCTGACAAAAATATAATAAAGACATCAAGACAGGAGAAATGAAATAGAATCTTATTATTTTAAAACAGTATCTTCGAATTTCCTTTATATCAAATGTTCCCAATGAAACGATTCAATTTCGACAGAGTCTTTCTTAGTATGGAAATGATGGCATGAAATATAATTAACGCTATGTTTGTATCTATAGATAACTTTGTAATATTCAGATTGATATAGATCTTTAATTTTTTTACGTAAAGACACCCCATACCCCGAAGTGTGTCGTGATGTTAAAGAAAAAAATGTTGATAAAGAATGCTTTCAGCGAATCTTAACTTCTTCGTACAGAAACAAAATTCCTTTCAAAAACTCAGATTGTTAAGAAGGGGACACTTTTTCGTCAGATTGTTCATACATGTAAAACCATTCAATTTCCAAAAGATTCAGGATCGATGGAGACTTTGTGTGGCTTAGCAATATGCCGTTTTGTTAAGTAAAGTTATAAATAAGTCATGCGCAATGGCTTCTGTAAGCATCGTAAAGGAAATCTCCCTGGTCAGGGTTTCGGACTTCTGACCGATGTATTCTATCTCTCTATCGAATAAACCACCGTAGCTTGATATTTTTTATTCATTAGAGCATGTTTGAATTAGAGATGCCATATGGTTCATAAGAGGGCTGTTATCATCTTTATCTTTGATAAATTTCCTTTTGGCTAGTAGAACAATATACCGAGGTTGAATCAAGTGATTTTCGGAATGTCCAGTTTAAGCAGACTATCAGTCAAGATCAAGATTTTTTTATTGACTTCAACTATACAGTTTTTCGTCAAACAAATACCTGTATGTAGAATAACAACAAGAAAATATAACAGTCCCTTAACAGAATAGCCCCCTTTAAAAATCCCCCCAAAAAAACCCAAAATGTTTGGAAGTAAACGTTTCTAAAAGGATAGCAAAGGAACCCAGCAGTAAACAGTGCATCTAAAGACGCACCAACTGTGTGGCTATGGTGCTAACGGGTAAATTTCGGTCTAAGCTGTTAGACTGTATTTGTATACTACAAATATTGACAAAAAGCCTATAATTATATATATATATATAAAAGACCTAGAAAACCTAAAAGAATTAGACCTATCAGTCAGTTATCTCCTTATAAGGGAAATTTGACGAATATTATAAGACCTATCAGTTTCCACAAGAAGGTCTCACTATAGGGGAATTTTGACGAATCTTATAAGACCTAACAGTTTCCACAAGAAGGTCTCACTATAGGGGAATTTTGACGAATCTTATAAGACCTAACAGTTTCCACAGGAAGGTCTCACTATAGGGGAAATTTGACGAATCTTATAAGACCTAACAGTTTCCACAGGAAGGTCTCACTATAGGGGAATTTTGACGAATCTTATAAGACCTATCAGTTTCCACAAATAGGTGTCCTTATAGAGGAATTTTGACGAATCTTATAAGACCTATCAGTTTCCACAAATAGGTCTCACTATAGGGGAATGTTGACGAATCTTATAAGACCTAACAGTTTCCACAGGAAGGTCTCACTATAGGGGAATTTTGACGAATCTTATAAGACCTATCAGTTTCCACAAATAGGTGTCCTTATAGAGGAATTTTGACGAATCTTATAAGACCTATCAGTTTCCACAAATAGGTCTCACTATAGGGGAATGTTGACGAATCTTATAAGACCTAACAGTTTCCACAGGAAGGTCTCACTATAGGGGAATTTTGACGAATCTTATAAGACCTATCAGTTTCCACAAATAGGTGTCCTTATAGAGGAATTTTGACGAATCTTATAAGACCTATCAGTTTCCACAAATAGGTGTTCTTTTAGGGGAATTTTGACGAATGTTATAAGACCTATCAGTTTCCACAAATAGGTGTTCTTTTAGGGGAATTTTGACGAATGTTATAAGACCTATCAGTTTCCACAAATAGGTGTTCTTTTAGGGGAATTTTGACGAATGTTATAAGACCTATCAGTTTCCACAAATAGGTGTTCTTTTAGGGGAATTTTGACGAATGTTATAAGACCTATCAGTTTCCACAAATAGGTGTTCTTTTAGGGGAATTTTGACGAATGTTATAAGACCTATCAGTTTCCACAAATAGGTGTTCTTTTAGGGGAATTTTGACGAATGTTATAAGACCTATCAGTTTCCACAAATAGGTGTTCTTTTAGGGGAATTTTGACGAATGTTATAAGACCTATCAGTTTCCACAAGAAAGGACAGTCTGTGCGTTTTTCAAAACGATCTCAATACGGCGTCGTTTTTCTAGGAACTGTCCTATCATTGTAGTTCAAAGGACTCGATTAATTCCCATTTCCCATCTCTAACTAGAAGTGACCATTATACCTTCCTTACTCTCATGTTTGTTTAACATTACACCTACATACATAAAGCATATACATGTAAGAATCTAGATAACGCAAGAGATCGGATCTAAGCATGGGTCTAAGCATGGGCATATAAATCTGCCTGTATATTTAATAGCCACGGACTAGGGATACAAGTCTATATAAGACACGCATATCAATTCGAGTCAAACCAAGTCATACTTAACAGAACTAACCAAGCTTCGCAATTCGGTATTTCTTTGATACAGTGATGCGTAATGGATGTTTCTTCCAGATGGAAATTAAACACGTTGGTTGCAAAGGCATTTTAACTTTTACAAAACACGTCATGAGCCCCATTGAAATAATATTTTGCTGTCTCGTCTACCCCTTCACGTTTGGGTAGCGCATTATATGACCGTCTGGGGTACAGGGTTGTTCTCATCAAGTGATCAAAAATGGCGCGGGTTGCAACATTGTTATAAGTCCTTTCAGAAAAGGCAAGCAATCGATACTGATATTAGCCAGACATCTCTCTTTTGTCACAGCGCAGCGCTATTCACCCCTTGAATGAACGGATCGGAACAAATTTGGAGAATTATTCCTGTAAACAGGGGGAATGGTTAGCCTCTTTCTTGATCTCTCGTTCTGTATCTCTTGAAATACCACGTAGCCATGTCTTGTTTTGCCTTGACAGCCCATCCAAATGAAACCAATTTAAAGTCACATTAAGGAGAGGAGTACAAATAAATAACTGAAAAAAATATATGGAGTTCTTTTATAATGTTAATAAAAGTCAGAATTAGTTTAGGAATGCATTGGGACCCTATTAAATAGACTCATTTAAAATAAGTTATTTTGTGCTTGAAATATAGTTGTCTCCAATTCAATCATGTTTATCAACAACCTGTTTGTTTACATATTCTAAATAACGAATTCTGATTGGTCCGTTCAAAATGTGTGTATCAACTGTCAAGGTCAGGGGTGAAGAATCAGGAAATCTGAATTATAAAACTTGCTAATATGGGTTATTTCTGGTTTACTTTCACTTTTAAGTTGTGCTGATGGTGTTTTCTGATGAAAACTATTTGAATCTGTCCAAAAGTTTACCAAATAATATTGTTTGATATAGCATTAATCTTCTTTAATGGGCCTTTAAACTATTCGTCTCATGTGTGGTAGTTACATACAAACCGATTGAATTGAACGATTAACCCTCATTAACATGTTGGTACGATTGATGCTTATTTCCCGAAATGTGTATACATTGGTGTCTTTCCGAGTATTTGGGTGTAGGCCTGCCAGCGTCTGTCTTGTGGATATTTGGTCTTTAGGTCAGTCCTTTTTCTATTCAATGTAAATGCAATCTTTATGTCCGATCGTCTAATTTTTTTTAAACAATTTTCACGATTTATTTTAATGCAACAATTGGTGCAAGATAAATGAAATGTTGTTTCCAGGACTCGATGCTTGCCTTCTGCTTGAACAATATTCACTCTGCTTTTGCTGAACATTGTGTTCTAGATCTAGCAATGTGTTATCCCAAAATACACGAACAATTGAAATAAGAACTATAAAAAAAACTGCCGCTTTTGACTATTTTTACACGTTTGCTTTAAATGGGTCATGACAGACAAAAAAGAAAATGCATATCTTTCAGTTCAAGTGAATGTATACTAAGGTTAAACGTGAATACAAACTAGCAGAACTTTGTTAATCATCTCTAACATGATCACAGGAAAAAAGTGTTTTGAGAGGTCAAACCATTTCAATATGTAGTTAACACTAGCTTACATGTAGACAATGAACGATAACTTTCGAAGGAAATGGAACGTAATTATGAAAAAGAAAATATCTTCAAAATTATGAGGTAAATGGCTATGAATTTTCGCAGGCAATGTGTGTCTGCAATCATATCAGATCATTCATATGATTATAGATAAACCCGGCTTGAGAATAAACACTAAACATGGACCTTTTGAGACGGTCATACTTCTGCATTATATGCCACTGAATAACACTTAAAGTAATAACATAGAACAAGACGGTTTAAACGAACAGCACTTCCAGATCTGTAAGATAAGATAGATAAGATAACATTTTATTTCATTATCGTGACATACGTGAACATAGTAAACATGCATCCATGAATAGACGAATCAAACCCGGCCCAATGGACCTATAAGTCACCTAATAGAAATCTATATTTCCACACTACATGTATATGATTACATGTAAACAGAAAGCATGTAATCAAGACGCCGACCATTGAGTGGGTTCGGGTCATGCTTTTCGTCTAGTTCTAAAACTTCTAAAAGTTGAGCTAAAATGCCAAAATACCTTTTTGAGCATATTGACCATTCCTCGTATAGTTAGATAAGATAAAACGAGCTTGCTGTGCGAGCTTTTCATCATTTACGTGTAATTCTTATAACTTAACCACTACGGGGAACCGAGGATTTCAAAAACTAGTTAAGTCTCACCTCAAGTTTAGCAATCGTAAACAGACCGTTTGATATAAAAGCATAAAAATGAATTTAAGGTGCGTGTTCAAAGAAGAGAAAACTTGTAAGTAATATGAAATGTCGTTGAAACAATACAGTTTTTTAACTATTGTTTGATATACTATCAAAAGTAGCTATTGAACGCATTATCATTGCAGGAACCGTCAGTTTATCTAGGTACGTACAATTTATATGCGGTAGATCTAAAAAGCGTTGTCACACTTTTGGGTTAAAAGACGTGTCAATTCACTCCGCACACGCTTTAAAGAATTAGAAACAATTCAATTTTGCTTCCGGTGCTTATATTATAAAAGTACATCTGTTTTAAAAAGAAATTAACTTTTAACTTCCAAACTTCCTCACATCTTTGAACAAGCACCTAGGCAAATAAACAAAACCAATTAATACGCATCCTTTCCTTTCTAACACGCCAAGTATTTAACCTTGCACGTCGGCCTACTGCTAGCATGGATAGCGGTTTGGTTATTTAAGTCGTGTGTAATTTGATAACAGTTTCTATTGTCAGAAATCTTAGTTAGTGCAGAGTAATTACATTTGTTTAAAGATTAGTGAAAATTGCGGTAAGAACCTATTGGTTAATCGCCGTAAAGATTTACAGGGAACAAACCCTCATTCAGTAAAAAAGTTGTGTACGCATTGTTACCTCCCTTTACCGACTCTAGTGGCCCTGTGTGGCCCAGTTGTCAAGTTGGCGGACTTATAACTCTGGGCTCCGGGTTCGAGCCCCACCAACACCTCTGGTTTCCTGGGAGTGATCTTTGGCAAGTCACTTCAGAGCCTTAGCCTGGTAATGGTGGATCAAGACAGTGTTTACAGTTTGTCTATGAGCTTTTGTGACTTACTGAGCGGTCGTAACACTTGCTGATCGGATCACCGAAGCATTGCTATCATCACCAGTGTCTATACACATTGTTAAGGGACGTCCATTGTTAAGCGCTCTCCACAATCGGTGATAGTGGCAGGCCAGAATTTGTCGAACAGTTCCGATTGACAATGCCAGATATCCGCTGGTCCCGAGTGATTCAGACGTAATTATTTCTTTCTACAGTTACAGTTTGGATCAGCCCAGTTAGACGTCCAGGGGAATTTTACTTGTGCAATAATCTGTTTTTAACCGATGTGAACAAAAGGTCCATGGGGCTAGAAGAATCGGTCGCTCGTTTTTCGTTTTTTTTATCAGCACAGTCATGCCCATTGATGTTGATGGGAGGCCGAGTGCTGTAACAGAACAACAAAACAACATTTGTACTATCGTGAACATTTGGTCTACTGATGCATGTGTGTTTGAATTTATACCTTTTACATATGTGTCGAGTAAAAAAAGATAGTTGAAATATTAGCAAAAAGTCACGAACAAATACCTATAAAATACTATGATGAGATAACATCAAGAAATCAATGCAATACTATAGTAGGCCTAAGTGCTTCACAAACATGAAGCACTTACTATAGCCTTGGACTGACCCCTCGATATGTCCGCATCAAACGCCTCTTTGTTTTAACACCGGAGTCGATGTTTTTCAAGTAACATTGTGAATCCAAATATTACTATCCTTTTTTTTTTTTTTTTTTTATATATATAGATCTATCTGGAACTGGTTAGCCAGTCATAGCAAATAAGGAGACCTTACTTTCAAAACGGGGAGTTGTATCTTCTTCTTCCTTTTAATGTACAGGACCCAATTTTAGAATTATCGTACATGTTCACTGGTTTCCTACCAGTACTAGGCTAGGAAATGTGTCTTGCACAAGGACACTCCATGGTGAAATAATTGGCCGCTTTCGGGGATCGAACCCGGAATGACCGGTCTATCACGTAGTTTTATAGGCCTACACATTCGCGAAAAAGCAGCTCCACGAATCTTAGATCACTTTGAATTAGTTTTATTTAAAATTTCTAAAATAAGTGTTTCGATATGTTCCCAAACCAATAACATTTTTATACATTTCCTTTGTTCCATCCTCTTAATATGTTATGTTTCTTGATGGGGTGTCAAATAAATGTTGTGGTGCGATTTTTTTTCTTTTGGCGTTTATATAAACCTTTCCTTTCTATAGCCTTCACAGTATCTTCACCAAATGACCCCAGAAACAAATGGGAAAAAATTAGACATTAGAAGTTAATTACTCCTACAAAAGACCTTATAAACATATTTATTAGGTCTTTGTTCCAACCTACTTCATAACAGAGAAAATGTTGATTCATTCGTCGATGTTATCTATGTCACTATATAGTCAAAATAATTCGACGCGAGGATTCCTTTTTATTTTCTGATGGGGCAATCTAACGGAGATATTGCCCGATGCAAAGTTTTCTCAATATTTTCCGATAGCATCAAATTAGTTTCTCTGTACAAATCGTCTGCTGGTGAATTTTCATTCCTAGTGAAAATCATTCTTCATTAAGGAAATACTTACGTGCATTGTTACGGTATTATTACTGCATGGATCAAATTAAGGTAGACAACATTTATAAACATTTAATTACTACCATGCACTAATCTATCGATATTCGAAACGTGTTTCCCGATTTATCATCAGTTTCCTTTCTTTTAGATAAACCTGTTGGGGGATATTATTGTCATTAGGCTACGTGCGGTCATTAAAGATTTACGACGCTCAGTGGAGTATTGGTTCGTTTTATTTTAGATATAAAACATGATTTGTTAGGATTGTGTGTATAAGCTTATATGGAATAGTAATGCAGGTAAAAATAATCAAATGCTCACTTTTTACGTACTCTTTATTGCGGATATCATCTTTATAAATCGATTTATGTAAAATCAGCTATAATTCCGGATGTTACATATTTCGGATGGGTGCCGGACGTGTCGGTAAGGAAATCAAATGATCAGTTCGATTAATTGGATTTATACAGTAACTCGTTATGACGTTTTGGTAAAATTGCAATTATATAGTAATTATCTGGGAAAGTAGAGAACACCTCTTGCAGTGATAATTTTTGGCCCAAAAATTTTCACAAAATTTCAAAAAAACTCTTTACTTTTATTCATTTTAATTATTTTTCCATATAAAAACCCATTGGTTAAAAAAGCCCATTGATTTAATTTAGAAAAAATCACTGCTCTTGTGGTGTGTTTTATACTCACTCATCAATTAACTGACTTACCGTTAGTACCAAGTCATTTTAAATCGACGTGAAGATTGTCTTTCATTTTCTTATGGAGCAATCTGAATTCGAAATGTTGAATGATCAAAATAGTGGTGGAAATTACCAAAATCAGATTTTCGTATTTAAAGCACAAAAGTAATTTGATAAGACAAGAAATGTAAAATAAAGTTACATCCCACCAAAGAATGAATTATCGTCAAAATAATTTGACATAAATTGATTTCTATTATCTTATGGGGCAATCTAACATCGAAATTTCGAACGATCCAAATAATGACAGACTTTTTTATTCTAATTTTCCGATTTAAAGCACAAACAGCCATTCAAAGTCAATTGATATGACAAGATATGTTAAATAAACTTATATACCACAAAAAAAAGGCATCAATTGACGTAAAATAATGAAAAAAAAAATGCTTATTAGGTTTTCCTATTCCAATGCGCATTGGCAGAAAAAAATTATCGGGAGCAAACTATGGTCAACTAACTTCAATTAAACCATTCTTACAAAGTTATTATGCGGAATACAGACATGTTAAGTGCATGGATTGATTTATAAAAGATTAATTCACAACTCTGATTAAAATGATTTGATAATTTTCAATAACAATGGATTTGGGTCCTATAAATGAATAATTATGATGCGGTATATTTGATAGTCAACTGTCATCCGAACACAGTAGACACCATTCAACAAAGTCTGTCATGATTTTTTTTTTTTTTTTTCCAATTGCTAATACCCAAACAAAATAAAGTTATATTGATGGACTGTTGTTCACTACTTTATTTATTTTCATACCTTTCAAAAGATTAAATTGAGGTGTGGGTAAAGTAACATACATTGTAACCCTATAACACCAAAAAAACACTTATACGCAACCAGTTGTATAACGGCATCCATGCTCTCATAGTAACAGTGTCCATCTTATAAACCACATGGTTGAACAGTATGAACAGCTCTGAGGATATTTTTAGATACTCAGCATAGCGTGTAATTCATGCTAATCAAACAGGTCAACAGACAGGGAATGTTGGTGAACAATACTTTACCAGGGTTTTACATCAAGCTGAATGGTTGGGAGTCCTTGGGACTCAATTTTGATTATGTTGGGGGTCCCAGCATTGAAAATGGGGGTCCCGTCTTTATATATATATATAAATATTGTAAGTATTGTAGAACATCAAGTCATTGTTTTGACATTTTAGCAGACTGTCATTTCATCCATGTCATTAGAGTGGTTGATTGTAAGAAAAAACATCGAGTTACAAGCGTCTAAATCATAACGAGAAATGACGAGACTGCTTAGCGCACATAGTAACACAAATACCATTGGACTGTTTCGACACCCTTCAATATGATTGGTTCAAAGAGAGCTCATGTCCTTTTTATTTATAGATAGCATGTAAAATATGGTTAAACCCTGACCATTATGGTAGAAAGAAAGAGTTAGCCTTTCATAGTTTGGACTTGCATAGTTTTGGATTTTAATGAAAGGCATAACAAACATGGCTGCATCCCAGAGGACGCAGGTTGAGTGAATTGAGGGGTCCTACATAATGATAAATGGGTATTAGACTCAAGATCTTGCGTCCCGTAAATCCCTGCATTACCATAATGGTCTTCTGCTAATGGCTTTAGTTTTGGTCTCACACTATCCCTTATGCAGGAATGGTCAACCCATTACCAAACAATAACGACATTTGACCTGTTTGTTGCAGCCGACTCTGGAAAACATTGAGGGAAGTGCAGAAACTGCTCTTATCGAGCAATTTCTCCATTTCCCACAATGATTTCTGCCCTATCAGAAGATAATCTTTCAATTGCATCACATATTGAAATGTCGTCTGCAAATTGTCAATTTGGGACAGTTGAAAATTTGGTAAAGGGTTAAGTACAAATATATACATATAGAACGCCAAAAGAATTTACTTTTTCTTTCACACTTTGGACTTTAATCTTCATTTTGAATGACAATACAGAATTATTATGAAGCCTATTGTGTAAAGATCAAATATGTGGGCCAAGTGATTATAAGCTGTTTTAGTTACTCTCCCTAATACATACATATTATGCCTTTGAAATCTTTTGTTACATTGGACATTGAAGACTTTGTGAAACAGGGACAGTTGACATTGAGGACTTAGAATAAGGGACAGTTTGTTGACAGTGAGCTCATTCTAATTTTGTCACAATGATAGTTTTTAATCCATTTTAGGTTCAAATGGGAATTCTTCATGATTTTAATAATTTTACAAAATTTTGTCTGCTCAAAATTGTTTAAAACAAGGAAAGTTGCAAAATGGAATGATGAATGTAATACTGCTGAATAGTTCATTCTATCTTTATCTTAATTAACCCATTAACAAACAATTACAATGTTTGACCAGTTTGTTTCAGAAGACCCTGGTAAACATTGTGGGAAAAGGAGAAATTGCTCATAAAGAACAATTTCTCCTTTTCCCACAATGTTTTCTGCCCTATCAGAAGATTATCCTATAATTTCATCACATTTTGCAATGTCACCGGAAACTCTTTCAATTTTGAACAGTCATAAATTATGCATTTGGTAAAGGGTTAATTGTCTCTGGGGAACTTTTTTCCTCAGCAGCCTGGCAATTGTGTATCAGTCTACCTTTAGAAATGCACTTACAATTTGTCAGGAATGGTTCCCTAAGGATCTGTCTATCTGCACTGGATGAGAATTGTATTGTGGCTTGTTTGTGTCATTGTTAAACCGTAATCTATCAATCTCAATAGAACATATCTATTGTGTCAAGTTTTAATCAATTCACTACAGTTGTTAAATTGAAACAAACTTGCATGTAAAACATGTTGTGACAACAACAACTTTTTGACTTATATAGATCTCTTTATTCTTTTTAAATTATCAAGCTAAATCCTACACATTTTATCCTGTTTTCAAGGGAAACCAACTAAGATCTCATACCTCCCACGCCTGATGCTCTATCTATATGTGCTTAATTCAAACTGAAACTTTGATAAATCTGGCCTATCAAGGCTTCAAGCGCTTTATAACTTTCCAACTTTCTTCATGAGTTTAAGTTTTCATATTTTATTGTTTGAAATTAAATTATTTCTTGAGAAACAATTTTGACAAACTATACAAATGGTCCCTCTAGATATTCTGTATATATATCTACTAAATATCAAAAAGAAAATATTTATTTCAATACTTTATATGTTCCTTTTTCTGTTGCCATATATTTTTGACCAGTCACAAAATTCACATAACTGAATGAGTTTAAGCCTTTTAAATGAGGGATTAGATTTACCCATTCCACCAATTTGTAACAGTGACAGATTCAAATTGACAAAAAAAGAAAAAAGAACAGACAACAAGGATAACATTAAAAAGTCTATTTTTTTATGATGATTTGGGTAGTAATCATAATGACAAAAGGGAAAATTGTTTGTTATGAGCAATTTATCCTTTATCCGAGTGTTTTTTAAAGCCTTTTAAAGCAGATGGGTCACAGGAAGATGTTATGGAGTAATTAAGAGCTTTGGTTACTTTTCTATTTTGAGTACCAGTAATGGTCAAAATGACATAAAGGGTTAGTAAGTAAAAGCCAAGATTAACCCAATGTTGAAAGTTGCCACTAATATTGTATTGACCTTGGAGTTAACGCTGAATCAATGTTTGTTTAGTGTAAAATTCATTTTTTTTTTTATCTAACCCTTAAAATGGTGGGTAATTTTATAAAAATAGATTTTTGTGTTGTCTAGCTCCTTTCAAAAATATCTGCTTTATTTTGTCGAGGAAAGATACTCAGAGTAGGAAACAGGTTAGATCACAGACCAGCTGCCAATTTACTCTAATCTGTTTGCATAAGCATGGAGTCAGTTCCAGCACTATAAGGGTTAATCATTTTTTAACACACAGCAGAAATTTATGATGTCTTGATAATAAACTGTGAACAAAGTTTTTTTCAACACTTTGACATTTGAGCTGTCAGTCAATATAGCAATATCCTTGGAGACCAGAAATCTGGACTGAATTTTATGGAACCTCTTTGACAAAGGAGAAGAAATAGCTTCTATTAAACAATAAAACAAAAATGGTTTCTGCCAAATACTGAAAATCTTTTTCGTTTTCTATACTCTATGCTTTTAATAAGTCTGATGTTGTTCTCAATTTGATCCTGTCACAAAATTCTTTAAGAAGAAATGTGTTTAACATTTCTGTTCAGGTGCTATTGGCTATAAGTACATGTATCTGTGAGAGCTTTAAGTCCATTACAGTCAATGGGAGATGGCTTACAATATCAGGATGTTGACTATTTTATACCCCACTGCTGCAGAATACTATTAAAGCAATATAATGTCCCATAAAAAACAGTTTAACTTTGTGATTTAAGTAATATATAATTAAGTTTTATGATAAAGTATAGCAAATCACCATATGATCAGGACTTTATAACGCATTTTATTTGTATTCAATGTTTCAAAGTCCTATTTTAAGGAAATTTGGGATCACAATTTAATAAAAATCTTTGTTTACATTCTAGATATGCCGAAAAATACCAAAGCATGTTTGGAAAAAAATGATCATGGACACCTGTTTAAAAATTGTCATAAGTTGTTGACAATTAACCCTTACACCGACTTCATGCTTATGCAAAAAGGTTAGATCCAGGCCAGCTGGCCTGTGATCTAACCTGTTTGCTACTTTGAGTACCTTAACTCATCAAAATAAAGCAGATATTAAAGGTTGTGGAAAGCAGGTGACACAAAAATCTATTTTTAGACAATTACCCAGCATTCTAAGGGTTAAAGAAGCTAAAACAACAACAACTTAGGATAAGACATTGACAATCGATTTAAAGACATTTTTTACAGTTTCATAACAAAATAATCCTTTCATTGAATTTTCTAAATTTTTGATATGTTCTCTTAAATTTTAATGTGAATTCAAAAATGAAAAGAAAAATGCAGGTCGACGAGTGAGTGTTTCTGTAAAATTACAGTTTCCATGGTAACCATTAGGGGCAAACATGTCAAAATGACCGAACCATCTTCAAAGGTTATAAAATAATTTCTGGAAGGTTTATTAACACAAAAAACATGAATTCATACATTCAATACTTTATGATTCAATGTTATTTCAAATTACTACAATCTGAACAATTTTTGTAGTCCAATTTATTTTTTTCTAATTTTTGTATTTGACAAAAAACAATGATATTTATATGTATATTTAAAAAAAAATGAAGATATCTAAAATTCCTTTCATAGAATTTTCTTATATTTCAGTATTTGAAGTAAAATTTTATCTTGAAAAACAAAATGCAAAATAATGTAAATGTTGAGGTTAGCAGATTATTATCTCACTTGGATGCACAGATGAAGAGCGCAGAAAAAACTACCGAGAATGTCCTTAATAATGGTTCCTGGCGTTTAACAAAATGTTCCTCGCCAATTCTCAACTGACCTCGTTTTGTCACTAATTCTATACAAATTCTATAAATTTTACAGTTTTTAACCCATTACCAAACAATAATGACATTTGACCAGTTTGGTGCAGATGACTTTGGAAAACATTGTGGGAAAAAGGGAGAAATTACTCTAAACAAGCAATTCCTCCTTTTCCCACATTGTTTTCTGCCATATCAGAAGATTATTTTTCAATTTCTCACATTTGGAAAAGTTGTCTGAAAACTCTTTCAATTTGGGAGAGTCGCAATTTTGGTGTTAAGTAAAGGGGTAAGGTATTAAATTGTTGCAACAAAATTCTCAAGGTTTTACTGTATGCAAGTGCTTGTATTACTTTAAGAAATTATAATATGGCTTAATCCCTTATGTAGGAATGGATTATTTAGCAAGCGTTGATTTCACAAATTCAAGTTTTCTGAAGATGACATTTTTGGATGCATTTTATGATTTGATATAATACTTAATTTATATTCAAAAGGCCTCTGCATTTGGATTTACAATTCCCAGTATCGTCATTGAGATACACTTAAACATGTTTAAGATATTAATTGTGCAGGTGCTGATATATGGGGCAGATAGAAATTATTGTTAGTAAAGGAAATGACTGTTCATTGGGGTAATGTATCCTTTTCCCACAACATTATTACATATCTTCCAAGATAGCACTAATGGCATTTCAACTTACAATGTGTCAATAGGTCATGAGCATTCTTTGGTAGTACATTTTATAGGAGAAAAAAGTCTGTTTTGTTTGGGCAAAACCCACGCTTTATCATTATGTCTTAACCTTTACCAAATGCCAAGTTTTCCACTGTCACAAATTTAATAAGTTTGCAGACGACATTTCAATATGTGATAAAATTGGGAAGTAATCTTCTGATAGAAAACATTGTGGGAAAATGATAAATTTCTCCTTTTCACACAGTGTTTTCCAGAGTCGTCTGCTACAAAGTGGTAAAATGTGGTTACTGTTTGGTAAACGGTTAAAAAAGTAGTATCCTTATAATATTATACTGAAATCAACAATTTGATTTACCTGGATACCTGCCAAATGAAAGTGTCTCCAGTAGAGCATGGTCATTTGATGACCGAGTTATTTATATACTTAAGTTATAATATTGGATATGCTTCATTACCCTTTCTCATTTCAAGGCTTAATGAATACAATGAGAATCTGATGTTCTCAAAGCAACATCCCTGGGATATGACTTGAGACAGGTAGCCATGGATAACTGGGTACCAAACCCTCATGCCCGTCCGTACATTCCACGACAACGAAGTAGGCTGATCCATGTCTGTGGACCATGCCTCTCTCACAGGAGAAAGTTCTCCTTGACATTCAAGGTATGTAGGAAACATTTTAATACTGACTCCCTAATACCACACTTAGATGTAACTTCAGCAGAAGACTTTAGAGATCATTGTTACAAAAGATTCACTGCTATAGTGATGGAACCAACCTTGTGCTTATGCAAACTGGTTAGATTCCGGCCAGCTGTCAAGTAAATTGGCGGCTGGCATGTGATCTTACCTGTTAGCTACTCTAGGTATCTTTTCTCATCAAAATTAAGCAGATATTAAAGGTTTTTAAAAGCATCTATGACATAAAAATTTATTTTTAGAAATTGCCCAGCATTCTATGTGACAAATTATTGAATTGTTTGGTAAAAAGTTTTAAACCATTTTTTTTTATGCCTAAATAGTTTCAACCAAATAAAACAAGGAACATGTTATTTACTACCATAATGATTTCTACAAAACTTCATAAAGAACACACAGTTGCTCAAACTTAATAATTGTCAGATTAAGTTTCTTTTAATTCTGTTCATTTCAATATGAGCAAGTCACAAAATTCCATACAAGAGAAAGAGCTGACTCTGCATTGACAGGCACAACTCGGATTATAAACAAAAGATTTAAAAAAAACCAGATTCTCCTTTTCTTATAATGTTTTTCCGAAATTTTAAAAGCGTATCAATTAGTTGTATGGTTTGAGCAGAAGTTTCTTCTTCAACAATTACAATATTTGAAGCTGCTTGTTCACAGATGTGAGAAAATTAAGATATATATCATGATTTCATTTCTTTATAACTGTACAGCAACTGTACTGTTGTAGGAGATGTACAGTCAAACTTGTGTTAAGAGGCCAGCCTATGGGACAGAGTTAATTGGCTGTTTAAGACAGGTTGGCTGCTTAACACAAATTGATGTACACTATAAATCTAACAATGGGACTTTCTGTAGTGGCTGTTTAAGGCAGGTTGGCTGCTTAAAAGGGTGGTTGCTTAACACAAGTTAGACTGTATTGACAAATACCAGTTTGAAGTAGAATTACTCTGTTTTTGGATATCTAGAGCATGTTTTCAAAATATGAATATGTATTCAAATCCAAAAGTGTTGCAACGGTTTTAAAATTCATTGCATACCACCTGTACATAGTTCAATAGTTTTTCAAGTATATGTAATAAATACATGTGATTGATGTGAACAATGATTTTATGTTGATGTTGGGGGTGAAACACATCGTTTTCAATCCAGTTATATGATTGTGTTTCCAAATTCACCTTGTTTACTCTAATTTTGGACATTATAGATGTTGTTTTTTTCTTCCCAGTATATAAGAAAGAAAAACCTTTTATGTTATTCTTTATTTTGACTGGTCACAATATACCATATGGGGAAATGGGTTAATCCAATCCCAAACAACAAATTTTCGACTGTCACATATTGAGAGAGTTTGTAGACGACATTACAACATTTGATGAAATTGAAAAATATACAGATAGAGCAGAAAACCTTGTGAGAAAAGGAGAGCAATTTCTCATTTTCCCACAAGGTTTTATAAAGTCGTCTGCAACAAAGTAGCCAATGTCATTTTTGTTTGGGAAAGGGTAAAAAGCACATGCTTACAGCGTAAAAAGTAAAGACACCTTCTCTTTTATCAAATGACAATCTAAGGTACATGTACCTTATTTTTGTAGCTGTAGGGTAAGTTACTTGTTGACTTTTAACTTCGCAACAAGTTATTTTGACACACCCAGAGAAGGCTTAACCCACCAAACAATAACAACATTCAACCAGTTTGTTGCAGATGACTCTGGAAAACATTGTGGGAAAACAAGAACATTGTAATTTCTCCTTTTCCAACAATGTTTTCTGCCCTACCAGAAGATTTTTTTTCAAATTCATCACATTTTGAAATGTCTTCTGCAAACTCTTTCACTTTGGGACAGTCGGGAATTTAGCGTTTGGTAAAGGTTTAAGATACAACTGTGACAAACACTTTTTTCCTTATGTAGCAAAGGTTTCTCTTCAATCTTACAAGAGTTATGTTACTTACCTACTTTATTTTTTCATCAGCCAACGTTTTGAAAATAAACAAGTCCCAAAGTTAATTTGCGGTTTACCTGTGATCTTATTTGTTTGCTATTCTTGATATCTTTCTGCAACAAAATTAAGCAGATTTTCAAGGGTTTGGAAAGCAGACTTTCAAGGGTTTGGAAAGCAGACAACTCAAAAATTCATTTTTAGAGAATTACCCAGCATTCTTAGGGTTAAATTGAGGTCATACTGAGTTACCTGCGTGGGTTTAGCCATTCCCTCATGTGAGATATTCTGACAGATTAGATTTTAAAGAAACTTTTGCATTATTAATCATCAGTTTCCATGTTACACAAGATAGAAATTGTGATATACATGGAAAAATTTGGCATAATGAACAATTTTTTGCTTTTGTGACAGTGGTTTCTTATTAATTTATGGGCTTATGATGAACGCATATAATAGAGATTTTTAAAGGGAAGAAATATTTATTTTTCTATTTTATTCTTTCAGGCATGCCTTCTCCTCACCCTTGCTGTTACATTGATCATCAACATCTCCTTTTTACTGAATTCCAACAAGGCAAGCCTAAACTTGATTCCAGGTAAGTCTCCACATTATTCTCTCTTTTAATTTGAATAAGGTTTGACACGCTTTTAGGAACCACCAGTCCTGGCGCAGATTTCTGAAATATCAATCAAAGGACACTCCTACAAGTGTATATAGTGTTGGGGCCTCCGTGGCCTATGGTTAGAGTACAGGGGCCCGTTTTACTAAACAACTTACGGAAAATATTTGCGTAAGTCATAATTGATTAACATGGATAATATCTTCAATGAAAGTACAATATTGCAATGTGACACGTCATTGGAAGCGTTTCGGAGAGACGATTCCAATGATGTGTTACTTTGCAATATTGCTTTGCCAAATATTGAAATAAGAGGACTTGTTGTTTTAGACTTACGCAAATCTTAAGCGTAAACTGTTTAGTAAAACGGGCCCCAGAACTTGAAATCACATGGCCCCTCTCCGCGTAGGTTCAAATCCTGAGAGGGATATGGATTTTCATGAGAGGCAGTCTCCCGACTGACTTACGGAATGCTGATGGTTCTACCCGCCTTTCCCAGCCCTTATGGGCAGTTGAGTATGGGGTTTTCATCCATCATTAAGAGTCGGGCATTGCTACATAACTGAAATAATGTTGATGTGATGTAAAACCCATATAAAAAAAAGAAATGTAGTGTCTCCAGTTGGGCTCTTATCAGGCACCCCCAGGTAACAAGTCAGCCACCTTTATCACTGAGCCTCACAAGACCCTCTATGAGATTATTTCCGGTGTTCACGTGGAGTCATAGTTTTAAGCTGCAAATATAAGTAATATTTTCTTGTCTGAATCAACTTTTGATAACAAGCATGCCTCAATTTTTTTTCTTATTGTTTTAATGCTTTTTTTAAATGCCATTTTGAAGAGTTTTTCAGTCGCCCTGCTGCTGTCAGCTCACCTATCCTTGGTCCTTGTACTTTAACCCTTTACCAAACAATAACGACATTTGACCAGTTTGCTGCAGATGACTCTGGGAAACATTGTGGGAAAAGGAGAAATTGCTCTTAACAATCAATTTTTCTTTTCCCACAAAGTTTTCTGTCCTATCAAAAGATTGTTTTTTAATTTCATCACATTTTAAAATGTCGTCTGCAAACTCTCTCAATTTGGGACAGTCGAAAATTTAGCCTTTGGTAAAGGGTTAAAAAGTAAAGATATATTTGATAAGTTCCACTAAGAGTTAATCAGATTTATATTCACCATTATATTACCTTAAAGGCACATAAAAGGAGATTAATGCTATATCAAACTATATCATTTAGTAAACTTTTGGTTAGATTAAAATATTTATCACCAAAAAACCCCATCAGCACAACTTAAACGTGAAAGCCAACAAGAAATAACCCAGATTAGCCAGTTTAATAATTCAGATTGTGCGATTCTTCACCCTTGACCTTGATAGTTGATACACAAATTTTTGAATATGTAAACAAACAGGTTGTTGATAAACATGATTAAATTGGAGACAGCTATATTTCAAGCACAAAATGACTTATGTTAAAAGAGTTTATTCAATAGGGTCTCAATGCATTCAAAAATTAATTCTAATGACTTATATGAACATAATAAAAGTACTCCATATAATTTTTCATTATTTTATTTGTACTCATCTCCTTTTATGTGCCTTTAAAGCACTGAAGGCTAGGTATGAAAATTTACATAGGCCAAGGTCTCTTATTGTTATTTTTCCGTTATAAAAGTATTAATGGGTAACTTTTGGACACCATTTATCCCTTTGTTCATAACACTTTACTTGTATCTTCTTTATAACTGTCAAGAAACCACTGTGACAAAAGGATGAATCGCTCCTTATGAGCATTCTTTACTTTTTACAAAAGTTTCCAAGGGAAGCAAAGTCTATTTTGGGTATTTCCCAGCTTGTCCAAAAGCCTTTACAGGCAATGAATTTTTAATGAAGTTTTCTATATAACCATTAAATGTAAAAGTGTAGAAATTGATTTTAGGTTTTACAATTACAAATGAATCAAAATCAGATATTGCCACCCTTTGTTTCCATCGACCATGTTTGTTCTATTTATTTCATAATTGTCTCCTACTATTGCTATCAATTTAGATCAGTCCAAAAAACTTCTCTGTGGGAATGGGTTAGGGGGCTTCTGTGGCCTAGTGGTTGGAGTACAGAGATTAAAGGCACATAAAAGGATATGAGTACAAATAAATTACTGAAAAAATATATGGAGTTAAAAATTCTTTTATCATGTTGGTTAAAGTCATGAAAATTAATTTATGAATGCTTTGAAACCCTAATTAACAAACTTCTTAAACATACCATAAGTTATTTTGAGTTTGAAATAAAGTTGTCTCCAATTCAATCATGATCATGTTTATCAACAAATTCTGATTGGTTGGTTCAAAAACTTGTGTAACATATGACCAGGTCATAGGTGAATAAATAGGCAATTTGAACTATTAAACCGGCTGTTCTGGGTTATTTCTTGTAGGCTTTCACTTTAAAGTTGTGCTGATGGTTTTTTTTTGTGATAACTAGTTGAATCTAACCAAAATGTTTACCAAATAATATAGTTTGATATAGCATTAGTCTCCTTTCATGAGCCTTTAAAATCACATGGCCCCTCTCATGGTGAGGGCATATTGATTTTCATGAGAGGTAGTGTCTGCTGACTGACTGAGGGAATGTCAATGGTTCTACCTGGCTTGATCTGCTCTTGTGGATGGTTAAGTATAGGGTTTTCCTCTATCATAAAGAGTTGGACATTGCAACATAACTGAAATTGTATTGATGCATTGTAAAACCCATATAAGAAAAGGGGGTTTGTCGAATGCTTTAATCTGTGTGGTTGTGTGGGATGGGATTAACAGATTTATTACTAAGACCATTCTTTAGCTACTTACCCTAAGACAGACCAATTTAAGCCTGTAAGTCAGCAGATATCACTAGTAACTTTTTAAGCCTTTTAAAAGGACTACCTCACAGATTGAGATTTTAATATACTGGTACTAATAAAAATATGTCTTCTAAGAATAAGATGATATTGCAAATCTATATAAATAGCTGCAGGAATCTAGGTATTTGCTGCAATACACTTTCGCAGCCTCGCAATGGAGGTCTAGAACATTTATGTCGCCGATTCAGTAAACTGTTCAAAAGCTTTATTTCTGTCCTGCAAAATTATTGAGATAGGTAAAAGTGTCCTGGATTCAGATTATGAAATCGAGGGTTCAATGCAAGACTACAGTAAGTGCTTCATAAACATGAAGTTCTTACTATAGTTTTGCACTGAACCCTTGAAATGGTCTAAGGCATTCTTATCATGTAATTCTATCAAGTTGCATCCAAGAGCACCCAATTACCAGTGTATTTATAATCCGTCTTTTTCAATCAAAGCACTGAATGCATGCTCCTTTCACAATTATTTAATGAAAATACAGGTTTATAGCTGCTTTTAAATGTAGATATTCAAAATGATCATATATTAAGCAATGAGGATTGTTTAAATCATTTTTCTTATCATTTGTTACTTACACAACACATTGTGTGAGTTATTTCCTTAACAAGAAAAACTGCTTAGAGCTTATTCCCCTTCTTTAACATGGTACTGATGATATTCCATTGTGCAGTTCTTGATAGCCGGTTTATGACATTCTTTTTCATTGTATTGATATCGTTTGATCCAACTAAAAATGTTCAAAGTGGTAAAAAGATTAAAATCAGTGCAGTTTATAATAAATTTCGATTTGATACATTTCATACCCTTTCTTCTCCAATATTTTTTTAACATTGCCCTATTTACTGACCATTGCCCGGACATTGCCCTTGTATCGCCCAAACTTTGCTGACCTTTTTTGTTTTTGACACTAGATTACCTGAGCCTGCAATCCAAAGTAACACAAGCCTGAAATAATAGTGTACTAACAAACAAAGAATGGCTGTAATTTGATTTGAAACAATAAAATGAGATGAAAAGATATATTGCATGTCACAAACAATTTCCATTTCACAACATTACTTATGAGAATGGAAACAATTATTGAATATATGATAATTGGTTATAATATCATGTGTTTCTGTACAAAAATATGTATGTCTAGTTGTTATAAGCAGCAACTGGTGCAAGTGACAGCATTTAGATTTTCATGAGAGGTAATCTTCCGAATGACTTACAGAATGCTGATGGTTCTACAAGGCTTAATCGACAAGCCCTCGACAGTTGAGTATTATACAGGTTCTTCCTCAGACAAAAAGGGTAGGGAAATGCAACAAATCTGAAATCATGGTGAAGTGATGTATAATTATACCCATATGTAAATATATAGAGAAACTGATGCAATTGAATTCATATTTGAACCAAAACTACAAGGCACATGTACATTCATAAGTAATATTCTAGTCTAGGAGATAGCCCTTTACCAAACACCAAATTCTCGACTGTCCCAAATTGAAAGAGTTTACAGACATCGTGTTTCAAAATGTGATGAAATTGAACAATAATCTTCTGATAGGGCAATTTCTCTTTTTCCCACAATGTTTTCAAGAGTCATCTGCAACAAACTGTTCTAATGTCATTATTGTTTAGTAATGGATTAATGCATGTATACATGACCAACACAGGTAACTGCAAATATGTTGATAGGAACATCCTATGTTATGCTTTTTACGAAATTGTTCTATGTTCAATTCCATAAATCAAAGATTGCTTGTAAAAGCTATGATCCCAAACAAACTTAATTGTACATAGGAAGAGTTTTGTACCTTTTCTTATATTGAACACTAAATAGTATCACCATCTGTTACAACCATTGAGATTGATCAATCTTGCTTCCATTCCCTCACTTATCATTCTGTTATTGATCCAAAAAGTTGCCTTGATAATTGAAAACTATTATATGAAAATTTAACCATATCGTTCAACAAGTGAGATTTTTCCTGTGATAAAAGGTGGAAAACATTGATAAATAAAGGAGAGTTTGTTCATCATGAACAATTTTTATTTTTGTTACAATGATTTCTTAGTCCTCTGATCTAGAACTGTGAGAGTGAGTCTCAATGAAGTGATTGGTGTGCCCGCTCTTTTTCCCGAACTTTTCTGTACATCATGCATTCATAGTAATTCTGAAACAATCGATCAAAAACATGATTTATTAATGGATATTTTTTTATTGTGAGTTGCTTCTTGTTTAATCAGTGTTTTAAGTGCCTTTAATTGGCTCATAATATCAGTTACATTCCTCTTGGTTTCTCTGTAAGCATTTGAAGCCATTGATCCCTGAACACTTCTTGTGTCATAGTATTTAAATAGGAATTTAAAAAACATTGTAGCAAAAGCAAACTTGGCTTTTAAAATACATAGGAAATTATTATTGAATATATTATGCTGACATGGCTTGGGAAGTCTAAGGTTTATCTTAGGTTTAGCTTCCCTTTTTCCCACGCATGAAGCTAAAGGTAAAAACGGCTGTTTAATGAAACTGAATATCACAGATGTGCCATAATGGAGGCATATGGAACTTAAGATTTTGTATGTGAATGTGTGTGTTTATTAAGGCAGCAATGAAGTACTTGTATAGAATAACAAAATGGAAACATAATTATGTAATGAGTAAACTTCAGATTATCAGGCGTATTTCATTTTACAGGAAACAATAGATTTTATAATGGGAATTACCTCACTATTTGTTTCACGACTGTTGTTCAGATTTGTTTTTATATGTGTTTTTTTTGTGGAGCTTTGTGCAGTCATTAATGAGGAAATGCTTGATAAAGAACCAAAATGGTGTACATCATATTCATCATGTAAGGAAATTATATTAAAAAAAAAATTCTTAATTGCTAGCCCTAGATAAAGGGGTGACGGTTGTTACTCCCCGAATAGTCTTTTCCCCGAAGTTATTTTATATAGTAATCGAGGAGTTGTAACCCTGAAAGTATTTATATAGGAATTCTATCTATGTTATATATAGTAAGTAAATTTATAAAGAGGTTTATTTGTAAAATGACCAAATTATGAAAGTTAATTGAAAATAAAGTGTGCTGTTTTCTTGATTTGGAATATCTTGATGTATTATATACATCTCTTGGATAAATAGGGGTCATCAATGACTTGTGTTTGTTTGTGTGGTGATGTTTGTTCTATTCAATTGTCTTGAAATTAAATGTGCATCTATTAGGTTTAACATAACACTCACTTCCTCATCAGTAGACTATTTTGTTAACTTTATAAATATAACACAATATAAAAGATCAAATCTACTCTGTAATATAAGTTCTCCACTATACAAATTAACTTCGGGGAAACGACTCCTCGGTTACTATACACATTAACTTCGGGGAAACGACTCCTTGGTTACTATACAAATTAACTTCGGGGAAACGACTCCTCGGTTACTATACACATTAACTTCAGGGAAACGACTCCTCGGTTACTATACAAATTATCTTCGGGGAAACGACTCCTTGGTTACTATACACATTAACTTCGGGGAAACGACTCCTTGGTTACTATACAAATTAACTTCGGGGAAACGACACCTCGGTTACTATACACATTAACTTCAGGGAAACGACTCCTCGGTTACTATACACATTAACTTCGGGGAAACGACTCCTCGGTTACTATACAAATTAACTTCAGGGAAACGACTCCTCGGTTACTATACAAATTAAATTCAGGGAAACGACTCCTCGGTTACTATACAAATTAACTTCAGGGAAACAACTCCTCGGTTACTATACAAATTAACTTCAGGGAAACGACTCCTCCGTTACTATACACATTAACTTCGGGGAAACGACTCCTCGGTTACTATACAAATTAACTTCAGGGAAACGACTCCTCGGTTACTATACAAATTAACTTCAGGGAAACGACTCCTCGGTAACTATACAAATTAACTTCAGGGAAACGACTCCTCGGTTACTATACAAATTAACTTCGGGGAAACGACTCCTCGGTTACTATACAAATTAACTTCGGGGAAACGACTCCTCGGTTACTATACACATTAACTTCAGGGAAACGACTCCTTGGTTACTATACAAATTAACTTCAGGGAAACGACTCCTTGGTTACTATACAAATTAACTTCAGGGAAACGACTCCTCGGTTACTATACAAATTATCTTCGGGGAAACGACTCCTTGGTTACTATACAAATTAACTTCGGGGAAACGACTCCTCGGTTACTATACACATTAACTTCGGGGAAACGACTCCTTTGTTACTATACACATTAACTTCGGGGAAACGACTCCTCGGTTACTATACACATTAACTTCGGGGAAACGACTCCTCGGTTACTATACACATTAACTTCGGGGAAACGACTCCTCGGTTATTATACAAATTTACTTCGGGGAAAAGACTCCTCGGTTACTATACAAATTAACTTCAGGGAAACAACTCCTCGGTTACTATACACATTAACTTCGGGGAAACGACTCCTCGGTTACTATACACATTAACTTCGGGGAAACGACTCCTCAGTTACTATACAAATTAAATTCGGGGAAACGACTCCTCGGTTACTATACAAATTAACTTCAGGGAAACGACTCCTCGGGAAAACTACTGTAAATCCCCTTTAGTGCTTTTATTTTAATGAAGAATTAATCAAGTCAAAGTTTTAAGGCTAATTACTAACTTATGTAAGGAGTAATGAATATGCACATATCTCATCACAAACAGTTTTGCTCTTTGTCACATCTAGAGGAATCTTAACACTTATAATGCTATAACCGACTTCATGCTTATGCAAACAGGTTAGATTCAGGCCAGCCGCCAAGTAAATTGGCAGCTGCCCTGGATCTAACCTGTTTGCTACTCTGAGTATCTTTCCTCAATTAAGCAGATATCTAAGGTTTTGGAAAGTATACGACACAAATTTTTTTTTTTAGAAAATTACCCAGCATTCTATGGGCTTATGAAATGTCTTTTTTTCAGGTGTATCCCAATCAGTGCAGCTCAGTAGAGACAGCTATAAAACTGACAATGGCGATACTGGTTCTGTTGCACCAATCAACACAGCACAACAGCACATTGTACTGGATGTGTTCTCAAATAAATCACTTGTTTTTGTCAAAGTCAATGGCAAACCAGTGAGTACATGTAACTCCCATCTCTTATTTAACTGCCTTTTTTTTTCTCACCTGAAATTTATTAATGGGCAGAAGGCAAATGAATTGCAAAAGAACTTGAAGACATTCCTCTTATCCGATGATAATTCTTTATTGAAAAAGGATAAATGCTAATTGGAGGAATTTCTCCTTTTTCCAAGCAAAATTCATCTAAAAAATACATTTAGAATTAGGTGATTTATTTACTTGGTTTCTTCAAACCAAAAAAATAGCTTTACCAAGTTTGATGATTCTGTACAAAGATGTCTGTCTGCTTTAGTTTAGCTGGTGTTAAGTGTTTATATGAATATCTGCAGATGCGGACATTTGCCACCCCGGACATTTGCCCCCTTTTTGGTATAGGGCGGACATTTGCCCCCACGTCGTAATGTAGAAAGCGGACATTTGCCCCCTCATATAATTTTTCTAATTTGCTTGACATTATCGTCTTACATTATATTTAAATAGGAACTAAAATGGAAATAATATTTTCATCAATTTTACTCTATTAGCTCTTCCCTCCTAATCACCTATAGGTGTTAAAAACGAGACAACTAATCAAAACCACACCGTTGGCACTTGGCCAATCGTGCTTATCCAACCATGAAACTTAATGAATTACAGTTTTATTTAATTAACATATTTATTACATCTTTAATCTTATTACCAATTTGTCACTCAAGACTAACAATCAAAAATAAAGAAGACAAAAGGTATTCCAATTTGTGTCGGTATGACAATCACCAGCACATTTAATTATGAGAGGAAAAATTAAACAGAAAATAAAAAAAAAATAAGGTCAAATCAGCATATGAACGTATACCGCCATTGCGGAGAGGGGGCAAATGTCCGCCCTATACCAAAAAGGGGGCAAATGTTCGGGGGTGGGGGGGTGGGCAAATGTCCGTTGGGCAAATGTCCGTATACCGTTTCTTTCCCATCCTTCTATGTTGATGTAATTATTAAGTGGTTCAACATAATTACAAAATAATTTAAGTATGTCATCTAAAAGCTTTTTTGATACTCTTCATGACTACTCTTTTAATGAAAGTATCTTTTGTTTTCTTATTTCGTGGAATATGACAAAAGAAACAATTCATTGTTGCGTAATTATAAAGCTAATTAATCCTTCTCATAGGTGATTTGTTGAGTGGTCCAACTTAACCCTTATATTGCTGCAACAGACTTCATGCTTATGCAAACAGGTTAGATCAGGCCAGCTGCCAAGTAAATTGGCGACTGGCCAGTGATCTCACCTGTTTGCTACTCTGAGTATCTTTCATTATCAAGATTTAGCAGATATATAAGGTTTGAAAAGCAGGCAACACACAAATCTATTTTTAGAAAAATTACCCAGCATTCTAAGGGTTAAGAGCATGGTCAGCCATTTTATTCATACATACTGATGCCTTTTATTTAGCCAAGATGGATCTGAAATTCCAGTAATAGTTTTTAGCTCACCTGAGCACAAAGTGCTCAAGGTGAGCATTTGTGATCGCACAATGTCAGTCATCCGTTGTGTGTCGTGCATCGTGCGTCATGCGTCATGCGCCATCAACAATTTCTTTAAACATCTTCTCCTCCTAAACCATTGAGCCAATCTTAACCAAACTTCACAGGAATGTCCGTTGGGTGATGCTCTTCAAAAGTTGTTCAAAGAAATTGATTCCATGCAGAACTTTGGTTGCCATGGCATAAAAAAGGGGGAATTTCTGCAATTTTTAAAAAAAATTCTTGTCTGAAACTGCTGGTCAGAATTCAAAATAATTTCACAGGAATGTTCTTTGGGGGCCTCTTTTTAAAGGATGTTCAAAGAATTTTGATATCTCTAAAAACATGGCCACCAGGCTGCGTTGAATTTTTAACACGTTTTTTTTTTCAGTATATACATGTATGTTAAAATTTATAACTTTACAAACATCTTTTATTTCCAAACCTCTGGGCCAATTTAAATGAGATATCATGTGAAGTATCCCTAGTTGGAGGGGATCGAGAAAGATTTGTCAAAAAAAATTAGTCATGTGACCAAAATGGCTGCCATGCCCATATTTGGTAAAATCCTTAAAAAAAATTCTTGTCACAAACCAATGGTCAGATTTCAAGATGATTTCACATGAATGTTCTTTGCGGGCCCTTCTATAAAGATTGTTGAATTTTTTCAGATATCTCGAAAAACATGGCCGCCAAGATGCGTTGAACTTTGAACGCGTTTTTGTTTTCACTATATACATGTATGGTAAAATTCATACCTTAACAACCATCTCTTTTTCCAAAACCTCTGGGCCAATTTCATTGAGATATCATATGAAGCATCCCTAGTTGGAGGGAATAATGATTTGTCAAAAAAAAAGTCAGTCATGCGACCAGAATGGTTGCCATGCCCATATTTGATAAAAACCATGAAAAAAGTTTCTTGTCAAAAACCACTGGTCGGATTTCAAAATAATTTCACAGGAATGTTCTTTGAGGGCCCTTCTATACAGTTTGTTAAAAATTGTAAATTTGGATGTCCAAATATGCCAAAATGATAACAACAAAATGGCAACAATAGATCATACAGAACAAAAGTGCAGGCTGATCTTCGTACATACAATCTGTAAAAGTAAAATAATCAGTTTCCACATTGTAAGAATTATGTACCATTTTAATGTCCCACATCAAGCATACATTGTCAAACTTGTGAAATTGGAATAAAAAAAAAGGTCAATGCATAGAAGCAGAAGAAACTCTGTGTAAAAGTTAGAAGCAATGTTTCTAACTATTCTTCAAAATAGGTGGTAATCTCAGGTGAGCGGTTCTAAGGCCATTATGGCCCTCTTGTTTTTCATGTACTTCCTTGTCAAAAAAAAAAGAAAACAACTATCTATTTAGTCAGCCTGCAAACATTCTTTTTTATCTTTTTTCAATTCATGGTCCTATTCTGATGTCATCAGTGAGTTCATGAAATTTAACAGATTCTTATGACTTCCCGCAAGATATTGTAGGTCATTTGTGTGAAAACCAGAACACAGAATGTGTTTAATTCCTGAACTTTTTTTTCATATATTCAAGCAGATTCTTACATCTTACATCCCATTACCAAACAATAATGACATTTGACCAGTTTGTTGCAGACGACTGTGGAAAACATTGTGGGAAGAGGGGAAATTGCTCTTAACAAGCAATCTTCCTTTTCCCACAATGTTTTCTGCCCTAACAGAAGGTAGTTTTTCAATTTCATCACATTTTGAAATGTTGTCTGCAAACTCTTTCAATTTGGGACAGGCGAAAATTTGGTGTTTGATCAAGGGTTTAACTATGGACTTTTCATCATGGTGACAGAACAAAAGGGTTTGGCCATGTTTGGTTTAATTACATTACCCCTTTGCCTCATAAGGGGAAATGTTGATGTACCCTTTTTCAAGAGCTGTGTTTCTGGCTGACTGATCTTTTAGAATGGAAATGGTTACTTGGCAGTTGTCATAGTTATTATGTTTCATGTGTTTTCAGGTTCTGTACAACAATGACACCACAGATAACAGTAGAGGTATTCATGTTGTCGTCCTTAATCAAGCTACTGTACGTATACTTAGTGTTGTCTTCATTACTATGTCATTTATACCTGTATCAACCCATTACCAAACAATAACAACATTTCAACAGATTGTTGCAGATGACTCTAGAAAACATTTTAAGAAACTATTTGATTAATCCTATTTTGTGGTTAGCCACTGGAATAGTCTCATCGAGACAATTCTAATGAGTAGACACAGCATAGGGTTTAAAAAAGCAATAACCCTTTACCAAACAATAACAACATTTCACAAGTTTGTTGTTGACGAATGTGGAAAACATTGTGGGAAAGGAAGAAATTGCTCGTAACAAGCAATTTCTCCTTTCCCCACAATGTTTTCTGCCCTATCAGAAGAAAATTTTCCAATTTCATCACATTTTGAAAAGTTTGTCTGCAAACTCTTCCAATTTGGGGCAGTTTGAAATTTGGCGTTTGTTAAAGGGTTAACAATATATGTGTATATATATTGTTAATACAGGTATATACGACATAAGTCCCTGTGCTCATATGTACTAAGATAGGGCCACAATAGCTTATTAGTTAGGTCCTTTCACCATAACAACCCACTGGCATATCAACTGCAGAAAATTAGGTAAAGCGATTTTGCAGATGCTCATGGCAAAGAATGTATTCCTTTGCTGCAATCCTGACTATTCCAAATTAAAATCAAGAGCAGAGCACAAAAAATAGAGAAAAACAATTTTTGCATGTGTAGATAGAAATCGTTGTGAGAAAAGGGTAAATTACTCATAAGGAGCAATTTTTGCTTTGTCACATTGCTTTCTTAAATCTCTTTCTCCAGGTGTGTCAATAATCTAGTTTGCAACAAGAGTTTCTTCTCCATGCTACAAGAATATAATATTGTTTGTGGTTAATAATTGTCGTCATCCGATTTTTTCAACTATCTTTATGATGGGATTATTGCATTCCCATTGTTACACATTTGACATATGTAAAGCCTCGTTGTTCTAAGACAGCCATTGGTACTTAACCCTTTCCCCATATGGATGTGTTACTGGTTCATATTGAAAGCATTGGTGTATGACAAAATACAGTAGGAAAGATAATAGTTTTTTTTCAAATAACATTGGGTGTAAAAACAATTGTGAGAATGGCTTTGTCTTAAGTCTTTAAACCCTTTACCAAGCGCCAAATGTTTGTCTGTCCAAAATTGAAAGAGTTTGCCGACAACTTCAAAATGTGATGAAATTGGAAAGCAATCTTTTGATAGGGAAAAAACATTCTGGAAAAAGGAGAAATTGCTTGTTAAGAGCAATTTCTCCTTTTCACAAAATGTTTTCCAAGTTTGTTGCAGATGACTCTGGAAACATTATGGAAAAAAGGAGCAAATTACTCTTTAAAAGCAATTTCCCCTTTTCCCACAATGTTTTATGCCTTATCAGAAGATTATTTTTCAATTTCATCACATTTTGAAATGTCGTCTACAAACTCTTTCAATTTGGGACATTCGAAAATTTTGCGTTTGGTAAAGGGTTAAGACTTTCTTTCCTAGTCTGAAACTTAAAGAGCTGCTTGGAAGTTTATAATGTTTTCTTCTCTATTGCCATACTTTTCTTTCTTATTGATTATTGATTTGTATTGATACAGGCTGCAGTGATGGCCATTAACCACTTTGACACATATTTATCGACGGAGGATGAAGCTCTTATACTGTTTCTGGAGAATCTCAGACCGGGCAGAATTATCGTGTTCACTTTAAAGGTAAATGGTCAATATTTTGCATTACCCCACGGGAGAAATGCCGCCGAGTAATCAGACCCACTAGACATTGATAACCAAACAAACAGGTGTCTGTCAACTGGTTTAGCAAACATAGCCAAACTTACATCCCATCAGGGGACTGCCACCAAAGTATTATGGTAAAAAAATAGACAATGCTTGATAAACAAATTGTTTAGTTCTGCCATTTGGAAGTTTTCATCATTGAAATGTTTGAACTCTCATCCATTTACATGATCTTTTCTTAATTTTATTCATATTTAGAGTTAAATGTGTAAGCTGGCTGAATAGCTCAGTAAGTAGAGCATTTACAGAGTTTGGTGAGGTCCAGGGTTCAAGCCCTGGTCTGGCTACATAAATTTTTCACCTTGGTTATATTCAGGAAAAAAATAACAGAACAGAGTATGGTTTATGAAACAAGTACATAGTGCATAGTCATATTTTACGTAGTTTGTAGAAAGTTTTATATCATGTGGTTTTTAAGGAAGGTTAATCTGAATACAAAAAAACAATATTTGATATCAAAGAGTGAAGGAATTATTAAAAAAAATAAAATTAAGATTGCTGTGTATGGTTATGAACACTTAAGAATGTTTGACGAGCCTCCAATGCCCCTTTTATGTATTTTGCCAAATTAATTATCAAAGCTTCATTATTTGTAGACATGAGGGCATTGAACTAAGAAACAGACAGTTTTTATAGTAATACTCAGGAATGAATTGTTTTTTGATTATTTTGAAGGCTTTACAAATACAAATTTGGTGATAAACGTCCTCAATGTCATGGGATGTGCAACACATACAATGTCTCTCATTTCGAAAAGAGTCTCAAACAATTAGACATCTGTGAAGTTTCCTTAAGCAGGTACATTAGAATAAGGTGTTATGGAGTAAAGAGTTAAGTAAGGGCGAATCATTTCTTTTTTCTCTATATTTTCAGGATGAAGGCACTTTTAATTTGAAGGCAAAATGTCGTGAAGTGCTAACAAGGCTTGGAAGTCGATATGCAGATTCAATAGCTTGGAGAGATACTTGGGCATTTGTTACTGTCAATTGGGGTAAGGTTTCACATCGCAAGTCTTAACCCATTACCAAACGCGAAATTTTGGACTGTTCCAAATGGAAGGAGTTTGCAGACGACATTTCAAAACATAATGAAATTGGAAAGTAATCTTCTGATAGAGTATAAAATATTATGTGAAAAGATGAATTTGCTCGTTATAAGCAATTTTTCCTTTTCACACTGTGTTTTCCAGAGTTGTCAGCAACAAAGTGGTTAAATGTCATTATTGTTTGGTATGTGCTGCAGACGACTTTTGAAAGCATTGTTGGAAAAGGAAAAATTGCTCTTAACAGGCAATTTTTCCTTTTCCCACAATGTTTTCTGCCCTATCAGAGGATTGTTTTTCAATTCTTTCACGTTTTGAATTAATGTCTGCCATCTCTTTCAATTTAGGACGGTCGAAAACTTGGCGTGGCGTCTTCTGAAGATTTTTTTCAAATCTTACCCATGTTAGGAAATCAATTAATCTTTTGACTTTACAAGCTTTTCAGTACAAATGGCACAACCCAAGTTTTAACATAGCCATGTAAAACACAATATTTGATGAACAAACCTTTGAATTATTAGGATGAAATGAATTGTTCAGGATGTTGTCTATGAAGGATTAATGTTTTTTTATTTTCAGAGAAGCCATATGGAGAAGTGATTGGAAAGTCACCAGCTCTGGAGAAATGGGGAGAATTTGTTCAACTCAGGGTTAATATGACGTTAACAAACAAAAAAAGTAAAAGTTTTTGATATGGAGCGTAATGTTTCTTGTCAACTTTCTGATTAAATATTGTGTTCAATCTTTACCAAACTTAATCCTTATAGTGCTGGAACCGACTTCATGCTTATGCCAACAGTTAAGATTAAGTCAAAATTGGCAGCTGGTCTTGATATAACCTGTTTGCTACTCTAAGTATCTTTCCTCATTAAGATTAAACAGACATTTAAGGATTTGGAAAGCAGATTACACAAAAATCTATTTTTAGAAAATTACCCAGCATTATAAGGAATGAGGAATGATGATTATTTTATTCAACATCATTTCTTTGAATGGGTATTTAAAGAGACTTCCTCACCAAATGTGATCTTTGAGTGTTAAAACGTTAAATGGTGATTAAAGCTATCTTGGTCACTTGACAATAGGCCATTTTTGATTACCTTATTTTAAAGTTGCTGTAGATCTTTAGTGTTCATTGAAAAAAAATAAAACAAGTTTAAATTCTTTCCAGTGTTGTAATGGCAAACAATTATTCATTTGTTCATTTCGCATGGCGGATATAAAGTATGCGTATGTGCGGTCAAATCTTGATGAGACCCTGTGATGATGGTATCTTGAAATACCACGCTTTACCTATGGGTAATTCAAACATGTTCAACAAAATGAAAGGATTACCATATCTGCAACATAAATGTGCTTTATTTTCTCTACATGGTTATGAGAGACGATCAGAAGTGTATCAAAAGTCTTGTTATATGTATGTAATCTTATATATCTGTGATTTCATTTTATCCATAGAAGACATTTTATTCTAAAAAGATTGAAATTTATATCTGTGAGATCGTCTTATAGTGCTGGAACCAACTTCATGCTCATGCAAAAATGTTAGATCCAGGCCAGTTGACAAGTAAATTGGCAGCTGGCCTATGATATAACCTCTTGGCTACTCTGAGTATCTTTCCTCATCAAAATTAAGCAGATATTCAAGGTTTTGGAATGCATATGACACAAAAATCTATTTTTAGAAAATTACCCAGCTTTATAAGGGTTGAGGGATAATGGTTATTTAATGCTACAACATTTCAGCAACGATTTGTCCCATGTGGCCTAATACAGAGCCTACTGAAAGGCGAAGAAAGTTCTGCTCACAATACGAAGGTTATGGAGATTTATGTCACTGTGATAAACCAATGACAATTGACTTCCAACATAAACCTGTATGTACCCCTATTCTTATCAAATGCTCTCTGTTCTCTTGTATTTGTTTTCATACTTAACCCTTATTGAGCTGGAACTGACTTCATGCTTATGCAAACAGGATAGATCACAGGTCAGACGCCAAGTAAATTGGTGGCTGGCCAGTGATCTAACCTGTTTGCTACTCTGAGTATCTTTCTCCCTCAAGATTAGGCAGATATTTAAGGTTTTGGAAAGTAGACTACGCAAAAATCTACTTTTATAAAATTACCCAGCATTCTAAGGGTTAATGTGTCATGTAGCATAGGCGGATAGAAAATACAATGGTTTCAGTTTATTTCGTGACTTGTTCTGACTTTACTAAAAACCTAAAGGCATTTTTATGATTATTTCAACCTTTTCCCTGTTCAAACATGTTTTATTATGAATTTATAAAAGTAACCACAATATCCATGCGTAAAAACTGAATAACTGCTCCATTCAAATTAGTGTAATCTTAGTTTCCCCTTTTGTCAGAATGTACCCAAATCGGTTCTACCTTAACAGCAATTTATTCCATTTCTTATAGCAAAAGGGGTATGTTTTTGTTTTTCTAAAGTTTGTTATGGTTAAATTTTAACCCCTTACTTCATAACTATAGACTCACTAACACACCTAAAATGACGGATATTAGAAACGATTGTTACAAAAAGGGAAAATTGCTTTTTACAATTTTTCATTTTGCATGAAGGTTTTCACATATTGAAATTTAATAACTTATTTTTGATCATAGGTTGATGTTGCTTTAGAAAATGTGACTGGTTAATAATTCTCATTTTGAGAGGTGTTTAATTTTGAAATATGCTTACACTCTATTACTTCCTATTTTAGCTGCCGGACGGAGGGTTTTTGAATATTGCTGTGTCTGTGATAGCCAGTAACAGACCACAGTATCTCTTTAGGTAAATATTTATTTTGAACAAATCTAATTTACCCCTTTACCAAATTGAGAGAGTTTGCAGACGACATTTATCTTCTGATAGTGCTGAAAACATTGTGGGAAAAGGAGCAATTTCTCTCTTATTGTTTGGTTATGGGTTAAGCTCCTTGACTTCAAAACTCTTATTCCACTGGGGCCTCCTTAGCTTAGTGGTTAGGGTACAGAACTTGAAATCACATTGCATCTCTTTGCTTGGGTTCAAATCCAGGCGACGGCATTTTGATTTTCATGAGAGGTGGTTTCCCAACTGACTTACAGAATACCGATGGTGATACCCGGCTTGACCTGCCCTTAGGCAAATAAGTAAGTATAAGGGTTTCCTCCATCATTGAGAGTTGGGCATCACAACATATCTCAGATCTCATATCTCTACACAACCAGATGTAAAACCTCATATGAACAAATCTAACAAATCATATTCAATTGTATTTTACAAAGGTACTTATTAAGAAGAGACTTTCGAATTAATCAGAAAGAAAGATATAATTTGAAATTATTAGATATATGAAAGATAGGAAAATTAAGCTTTAATGATTGTGCAAGACTCATTTTTGATAGTGAAGTGTAGATAATAAGAGCTTTGATAGAGTAGAAATGTTAATGTATCTGTAAACTTTTATCTCTCTCTAAGAAACTAAGTTAATGTACAGTGTCATACCTTTATTCTAGAGCATTTGAAATAAACTCTATTACAAAATGAGAAAAGTGCCTGTGACAAGCAATTTTTCCTTTTGACATTAGTCTCCACCAGATGTTGTAAAAGCAATGTATTGCAAACATACCATGGACAGCAGTCTGACCTTTTAACCCATTATCAAATAATAACGTAATTTGACCAGTTTGTTGCAGACGACTTTCGAAAACATTGTGGGAAAAGGAGAAATTGCTCTTAATAGTCAATATCTCAGGTTCTCACAATGTTTTCTGCTCTATCAGAAGATTATTTTACAATTTCATCACATTTAGAAATGTCGTCTGCATACTCTTTCATTTTGGGACAGTCGAAAATTTGGCATTTGGTAAAGGGTTAAAGAGAGCTCAGCCTTAACATAGATTATCTATACAGTACAAAATTAATGTTTGAAATTAATCTGTTAATTTAATGAAATACTAAAATGTTTTTTTTTTTCCAGAATGTTGAAGACTTTAGTCCAAACTCCAGGAGTACCTTTAAACAATGTTACAGTTTTCATTGACGGATATTATGATGTAAGGTTTTACCTCTTCTCTAAACGCATGAAAAAGTTTGATTGTCTTTGAGCGACTCTTTATCACACATTTGGATATTATGTGAAGGTTTAAAACACTAACAAAAATACTGTAGATGAGTAAAATTGTCAAACTTGAATTGTTCTCACAGAATTTAATGTTACTGTACGATTGATGCATTTTTTTTTTTTATCAAATTGGAGTAATTATTAGAACATGGCAGGTATTCAGGCCTTCATTTGTTTTCCTTAACTCTTACAGTGCTGGAACTGACTTCATACTTATGTAAACAGGTTAGTTTCAGGCCAAATTGGCGGCTGGCCTGTGATCTTACCTGTTTCTTACTCTGGGTATCTTTTCTCAAAGAAATTAAGCAGATATTTAAGGTTTTGGAAAGCAGACGACACAAAAAACTATTTTTAGAATACCCAACATTCTAAGGGTTAAGAATTTTCAAATAATATGCAGATACTTCATACGGATGTCTCATTTCTTGATAGTGATTTTGTCATTTGCTTACTTCCTTACTTTTTATTGTTAAATGCAGAAAAAAATGAAATGATCACTATCATTGATTTATAAAAAAAGTGGTTGATCTTCTTGACATTGATAGCTCTTAACCCTTTACCAACGCCAATTTTCGACTGTCCCAAATTGAATGAGTTTGTAGATGATATTACAAAATGGGATGGAATTGAAAAACAATCTTCTGCTAGGGCAGAAAACATTGTGGGAAAAGGAGAAATTGCTCGTTAAGAGCAATTTCCCCTTTTCCCACAATGTTTTCCAGAGTCGCCTGCAACAAACTTGTCATATGTAGTTATTGTTTGGTAATGGCTTAATAGACATTGCCCTTTTCCCTCATTATGCATGAACCACTTACTCTTAAAAACCTCCCTTCTGATATCTGCTACAAATAACTTTTAAAACCACTGTGACAAAAGAATATGTTGCCCCTCAGGAGGAATCAATCTATTTGTCTCAATGGTTTTACCATCTACCATATATGTAAAATATCTTCATGCGTTTTTTTGTCATCGTCTGCTGCAGCTGCTGCTTTCACTTTGGACCTTTCACAAAGTAACAAAGTGACATCTGGGAGATTTTTATTAATTTTCATGTTTAATTTTGTATGGGGCACCCGTGGCCTTGTGGTTAGAGTACAGAACTTGAAATCACATGGCCCCTCTCTGTGGGGGATATAATCCTGTTGATGATTTGGATTTTCATGAGAGGTAGTCTCCTGACTGACTTACTGAATGCCAATGGTTCTACCCGGCTTGACAAGCCCTTATGGGCATTTGAGTATGGGGTCTTCATCCATCATTATGAGTTGGGCATCGCAACATAACTGAAATAATGTTGATGTGATGTAAAACCCATATAAATAAAAAATAATAAATAATTTTGTACATTTAGGAACCCAAAGCTGTCTCAAATCTGTTCGGCTTCAAGGCAATCCAGCATACGCCACATGGATGGAAAAACAGTCGAATCTCGCAGCATTACAAAGCCAGTATAACCGCTACGTTTGAACTTTATCCAGTAAGTTAAGGCCATAATTAAAATATTGGTGCTTTGCCCTTTACCAACCCTAGATGTTTTGGTGGGTAGGTAGATTGGAAAATTATTTCATTATATTTGAGAAATTATATTTCTAAATCACTTAGTGTCAATGAATATTCAAAATACTGAAAAAAACGAAAAATGAAGAAAATGTTTTCAGAAATTGCAAAAAAATGGACTTTTTGGGTAAAAGGGTAAAAAATCGGTCAGTAGGTAAAGGCCAAACAAACTTAATTTTACTCTAGGCCTTATTTTGAAATCTTACTCAACGTGTTTGCTCACAGATGAAGTCAAAATCAAATGCCAATGAAACAATGCAGTTTTTGTATTATTATATGAAATACATTTCAAAATATGTTTATAGATTTTATGTAAACAAAATAAATTCATGTAAGGTGTAAGTTTGTCTAAATATGTACAGCTGATATGCAGAAGACCTCATGACCTTTGCAAAGCTGTCGGACGAATATTCATATCAGTTCATTTCATACATGATCTTAATTCTTCACCAAACAATAACCACGTTTGACCAGTTTGTTGTAGACGGCTCTGGAAAACATTGTGGAAAAAGGAGAAATTGCTCATTACAAGCAATTTTTCCTTTTCCGACAATATTTTTTTTTGCCCTATTAAAAGATTATTTTTCAATTTCATCATATTTTGTAATGTCGTCTGTAAATTCTTTTAATTGGAACGGTTGAAAATTTGGCGTTAGGTAAAGGGATAACACTGAGATATGAACTGTATTTGACAATTGAATCTAGGTTGTCAATTTCACACTTTATTGAGACTTCATTTACCCATTTAACCATGTTGTTCTGACAAAATATGAAAAAATAGTTAACCCTTAGAATGCTGGGTAAATTTCTTGAAATATATTTTTGTGTCGTCTGCTTTCTAGAACCTTGAATATCTGCTTAATTTTGATGAGGAATGATACTCAGAGTAGCAAACAGGTTATATCACAGGCCAGTCGCCAATTTACTTGGCAGCTGGCCTGTATCTAACCTGTTTGCATGAGCATCAAGTCGGTTCCAGCACTATAATTGTTAAATGGATTGCCTGCTGTATGTTTCAACTAATTGCATTTGCAATGTATGGAATGAGGGAATGGTTCAAGTATATATAAGACCTGTTTCAAAATGTAATGATGAAAAGAATAGGCCAGTTAGTGATGATAATTCATCACACCAATTAGGAGTGAATGGTATGCTTTTTGTTTCTTCCAGAAATCTGAATATATCATACTTTTAGAGGAAGATTTGGATGTTTCTCCAGACTTTTTTTTGTAAGTATGAATGAATTTAATTTGACAATAGCAATAAAATATACACACATTCTTACACATACATATGAGACTTGAATATAGAAACATTTAAGGGTTCAAAACCGGTGACATAATTTGAGTTTCATGAACGGCAGTGTCCCAGCTGACTGACTGAATGCCAATGGTTCTACCCAGTTTGATCAGTGAAAAGTGCCATTGAGTACAGGGTCTTCCTGAAATTATAAAGAGTGAGGTATCGCAACATAACTGAAATAATGTTGAAACAATGTAAAACCTGTATAGATAGATATAAAAAAATATGATTGAAGCTGTTGAAAGGCCTTTTTTTTTAAAATCATATAATGATGGGAAGATATTCTAAAGATGGACTGTGAGTTATTGTAAGTAAATTATAAAAAATGTTACAGTATCATTATGTGGTGAAGATGGATTAAGCTATATCATAATGTAATCGCTTGATAAATTTGTTATAAATTTTAACCGTAATACATTAAAGTATAATTCTTCAGCAAACCATTTTCATAAAATATTTTTATCTAAGGAACAAGAAGCTTTGTCTGTAAACCATTTTCAAACTGGGCTTATTCTGTTGAAATGTATGCAGTGATGTCTCGTTAATCCGAACACGTCCGTTCCCAACAAAATGTCCGGATTACCCAATCATCCGGACTAATGAAGCAGAGCATGTTCTAATACACATTAAGACATAAACGGTCAGTATGCACGTGTATACTTATAACCCTTTTGCAAATGCCAAATTGTCGACCGTCCCAAATTGAAAGAGTTTGCAGACGACATTTCAAAACGTGATGCAATTCAAAAATAATCTTCTGATATGGCAGAAAACATTGTGGGAAAAGGAGAAATTGCTCGTCACGAGCAATTTTTTCTTTACTTACAATATTTTCAAAAGTCGTCTGGAACAAACTGGAAACTTATTCCGTTCCCTTACAATTTCATTCGGATTGCAAGACATCCGGATAATCGGGGTCCGGATAAACGAGGCTTCATTGTATTTCTAATCATTCTGATGATTTGATATTTGCAGTTATATGAAACAAACGTTGCCTGTACTGGAGACAGATTCAACATTATACTGTGTATCAGCGTGGAATGATCAGGTAAGATATGAAACAAACGTTGCCTGTACTGGAGACAGATTCAACATTATACTGTGTATCAGCGTGGAATGATCAGGTAAGATATGAAACAAACGTTGCCTGTGCTGGAGACAGGTTCAACATTATACTGTGTATCAGCATGCAATGATCAGGTAAGATATGAAACAAAGGTTGCCTGTACTGGAGACAGATTCAACATTATACTGTGTATCAGCGTGGAATGATCAGGTAAGATTAGACAAGTGATCTATCCTACTCTTAGGTGAATGGTTACAGCCACTGGTCACATTATCTGTGGAAGTTTCAAGGCAAACAGTTCATACTCCTCATGCCAAAAAGATCTGCTCTATGTCTGTAATTATGATACTAAAAATAAGTTACTTTATTTTGGGAAATATATGTAATTTTCTTCCAAAAGTGTTCGATTTAAAGAGTTATTCCACATAATTAGATTCTGTGATGAAAACAGTATGAACAACAGGCAACAAAATGCAAATAGTTCTACAAGCACTTAAGCTTGAATTTTTACTCCACCAATAGCTTTCTGGACATTGCAATTTAACTTAATTTTTTTATTGACTTGATTTAAATATTAAATAAATCAAACAATTGCAGATAGAGGGATGAGTGTCTCATAGGGAAGCTGTATTATATTTCTACAATGGTACAGTTTAACTTGTGTTAGGCAGCCACCCTTTGAAGTAGCCAACCTGCCTTAAATAACCACTTCAGAAAAGTCCCATTGTTAGTTTGATAGTGTACATCAATTTGTGTCAAGCAGCCAACCTGTCTTTAAGAGCCATTTTTCTCATTTCCATAGGCTGACCTCTTAGCACAAGTTTGACTGTGATTTGTTTTTCAGGGGTATGAGCATTCTTGTAAAGACCCATCACTCCTGTACAGAGTGGAGACAATGCCCGGGCTGGGTTGGATGATGAAGAAATCCCTGTTCATAGACGAACTTCTTCCACAGTGGCCCTCAATTGATAAAGTGGGTGTAATCCTTTTGTTCCTTGTATAGTATGCATTTTAACCCTCATAGTGCTGGAACCAACTTCACGCTTATGCAAACGGGTTGGATCAAGGCCAGGCGCCAAGTAAATTGGCGGCTGGCCTGTGATCTGACCTGTTTGCTACTCTGGGTATTTTACCTCTTCAAAATTGAGCAGATATTTAAGGTTTTGGAAAGCAAACAAACACACTTTTTTTAAAGAATGTTTCCCAGCATTGTAAGGGTTAATTGACTTAGTTTAAACATATTTCATTTGTTACAGATATTATACAAAAGTTATTGGTGCAAAAGTTTATAATGCTTACTAAATCCCTTTCCGAAAAGATACCTTGGCAAAACAGTTTTGTGAACAGATACAATGGTTAACCCTATTCATATTTGTTTCATAAAGATATAGCATATTTGTAAAAGGTAAAGATAGGGTTTATAGTCTCTTATCTAAGTTAGACATATTCAGGTGACCCTTACAATTTGTCTTGCAAATTTTGTAAGCTGTTTAAATGGTGTGTTTTGTGAATAATGATCTATTGTGTTATTGCTTTCCTGGGAAATCAACAAAGAGGGTTAGAGAGTCAGGGCCAAAATGAGTATACACAATCTGAACTCATCTGGTTCATCCAATGAAGACACCTCTGAAGTAATGTGGAAGCCGCCATATTGTTTTCACGAGACTTCTGTCCTTGTACTTTCATTTTCAAATATAGATCTTGAATGTAAAATCTAAATGGTCATTCATTTTGTGCATCACAATATAACTTTGATAAAGTTGATATGATGTAAAATCAAACAATAATCTATCATCTGATCTTTAATTAAGTACAGTTTAACTTGTGTTAAGCAACCACCCTTTGAAGCAGCCAACCTGCCTTAAACAACCACTTCAGAAAGTCCCGTTGTTAGATTTATAGTGTACATCAATTTGTGTTAGGCAGCCAACCTTCCTTAAACAGCCAATTTCTCAATTTCACAGGCTGACCTTTTAACACAAGTTTGACTGTATTATTGGCAATGCACATGTATAACCTTGTATTAATAATCATCAGGTTCTTCTTGTTTACTTTAGCAATGGGACTGGGATTTATGGATGAGAAACAACATCATTCGTAAAGATAGAGAATGTATTATTCCTGACGTGTCGCGGACCTACCACTTTGGATCCAAAGGTCTCAATGTGAACCCCTTCTTCCAGGAGCTTTACTTCAAGAATCACAAAATTCAGAAGGAACCAAATGTGATATTAAAAGATATAAAGAAGTAAGTGATGGAACACAAAGAAAGACAATATATATTAGTAAAATACTGTTCCTTACTCTGTTAAACCCTTTACCAAACGCCAAACTTTCTACTGTCCCAAATTGAAACAGTTTGCAGACGGAATTTCAAAATGTGATGATATTGAAAAATAATCTTCTGATAGGGCATAAAACATTGTGGGAAAAGGAGAAATTGCTCGTTACAAGCAATTTCTTCTTTTCCCACAAAATTTTCAAGAGTCCTCTGCAACAAAGTGGTTTAATGCCGTTGTTGTTTGGTAATGGGTTAATAAGTTTTTGATGGTTGCAGATTAAAAGAGATTGCATAGGTCTTTTAAAGCTGTTAAACAATTAAGAAAAAACAGGATTTCTCTCTGATAGGATTGAAAGCATTGTATGTAAAGGGCAACTGATCATTAATTCATGCAAGCCGCAGAAGTCCAGATAAAGAAATATATCGTCCTAGCTAATATCTAATATCTAAAATGTAGGTACTCATTAGAATTATCTTAACCCTTACAGTGCTTGAACTGACTTCATTCTTATGCAAACAGGTTAGATCCGGGCCAGCTGCCAAGTAAATTGGCGGCTGGCCTGTGATCTAACCTGTTTGCTACTCCGAGTATCTTTCCTCTTAAAAATTAAGCTGATGTTAAAGGTTTTGGAAAGCAGACAATACAAATATATTTTTTTTAAATTACCCAGCATTCTAAGGGTTATTGTGAAAATTTCTAACGAGTATCCTTTAAATACGATTTGCTAAGTAGTTTTAGAAATAATGTAGAAAAATAACCAACGATTTGCCATACTGCTGATGCTATTTTAGGGTTGATAAGGGAGGTAAATAAGAGAATTGGTCATATGTTATATAACACTGCATTTTTTTTTCTTTTGACAGAATGAAAAGTAAAGAATATGAAGAGCTTGTAGAGGACCTTATACAACACGCCAAAGTGTTAGATCATTCCAAAGATCCATGTGCAGATGATTTTTTACCGACGGTAAATGTGAGTAGGGATTGAGCTTCTAAACTTAGTAAAAACTGCATTTCTGTGTCATATTACATTGTCTTTCATGAGTTGTTAGAGATAACTTTTATCTATTTTCTTAACTCTAAGAATGCTGAGTAATTTTCTTAAAATAGATTTTTCTGTGATCTGAGTAGCAAACAGGTTACGTCACAGGCCAGATGCCAATTTACTTGGTGGCTGGCCTGGATCTAACCTGTTTGCATAGGCATGAAGTTGGTTCAAGCAGGATTAGGGTTAAACTGAAATTATATGATGGTTATGCTAAGCAGAAACTTTCTTTTCAAATGGAATTGCTTATTAAATTGTTTAACAATTATCAATTATTTGATTTTATTTGGAGAATGGGCTAACCAATATGTTTCAAATGTGTTAGTAAGACTGTCATGCTTTAGAAGACCTCTTTATGTTACATCTTCATAGGAAGAGTGTTAACATTTTTTGTCTCTTTATTCTTTCTCTATACCCTCTACTTTTGAGGTAAATTTATTACAAATTATTGATTATCCAAAGTATTGGATTTATTGAACAGCTTTTAAAATAGGAAATTCTAAGGAGCCTTATATGCTACTTTAACTCATTAGGAAACAATAACGACATTTGACCAGTTTGTTGCCGACGACTCTGGAAACATTATGGGAAAAGGAGAAATTGCTCTTAACCAGCAAATTCTCCTTTTCCCACAGTGTTTTCTGCCCTATTTGAAGATTGTTTTTCAATTTTATCACAATTTGAAATGTTGTCTGCAAACTCTTTCAATTTGGGACAGTCGAAAACTTCGTGTTTGGTAATGGGTTAAGGTATTGCACCCTCTGATGGAGAAAATAATAAAGGCAAAGATTTAACAGAACAGATACAGTTATAAGTTTTATATCATAGGCCTTGTTCATGGATTGAAAATTTCATTTGTCACCTTCAATCATGTAATTTTAATTCCAATCTAAATATTGAAAATCAAGGGGAAGTAATTACTATAGATTTAATAACAGAATTATTGACATTCATTTTTGTCAATATAAATTAAAATCAGACAAATTTGGAAAAGTGACTTTGTGAATGCTTTTGAAATGATTAATTCTTTCATGATTTATATTTGAAATTATTTGTTAACCAAAGCAAATACAAGTTTACCATCGGGGGTGGAAAGCCTTAATTCACTCTTCCATTTTTCAGGAGTTTTCTTTGTGATGGCGTCTATGTGTAGCCATTAAAGCAAATGAAAAGCCTCCAAAACCCCACAAGTCCCTGTATATTACTAAAACTCTTGATATTAACTTTGATACCATTCTCTACACAGGCTGACGCTTTTGTGATGTACATACAGATGAATACAACGACAGATTTCCAAACATGGAGGATGTTGGCTAAAGTAAGAAAAACACAAAAACATCCTTATAAAGCATACTATAATAGAATATGGAAACAACTCAAATACTATAAGATCATGACAATATAATCCCTGCACTAATTATTATCCACATTTCAAAGTGCTATTTTAACAAATTATGTACCCACCAATTTAACTGCATTGTTTACGTTTGAGTGTCATCTAAAATAGAATAGAACGCTCAGATAAACAGGTGGCAAACACCTGTTCAGAAATATGATGTAAAACACATAAAATGACAGTCATTTATCCAATACCAACAACCTGAACATTCAAAATGAAGAATCTCTCAGGTTTATTGGTTTACAACATTTCTTGGGTGACCTTGTTTTATCACTTATTGTAAACAAACCTTTTAAAGCATCATGTGAATGTGTTACGGTCTCAGTTCCTCTGTAAAAGGGATTCTAAGTACTTATAAGTTATTTGTCAATTATTCTGGACCTCTCATAATGTAAGCGTAAATGATTGCAAGACAATGAAATGTAACTTTATCAAATCTCAAAATGCAATCGGTCCAGTACAAGCAAAAACAACTTTCTAAAACCCACAAAACCAAAATTTTCCTGATCTTTGATCACAATGTCTTCATAAGATATATACTGCAATTATTGATAAAAAGGTCAGTTTTGAAAAGGCTGTGCGTTTTCTTCTGCTGAATAGATCCATTAAAAAACTACATTTTTTTTTTTATATTTCAGTGTTACAAGTTATGGGATCTAGATGTGAGAGGTTTTCACAAGGTACTTTTCCTAATGAATCATTAGTAGACATCAGGGTACCGTTTTACTAAACAGTTTACGCTTAAGATTTGCGTAAGTCTAAAACAACCATTCCTCATATATCAATATTGGGCGAAGCAATATTGCAAAGTAACACATCATTGGAATCGTCTCTTCGAGTTGCTTCCAATGATGTGTCACATTCCAATATTGTACAATCATTGAAGATACAATCCATGTTTATCAGTTGTGACTTACTCAAGTATTTTCCTTAAGTTGTTTAGTAAAACAGTACCCAGCTTACTCTTTACTCAATAAGTCATCACTTTGCTTAATCTGCTGTAAATGTTTTCAAAGTCCACTATATGAGCTATGTATCCCTTTTAAGCTTGACTATTCAAAGAATAAACAGAGCTATACTACTCACATTGGCATCGGCGTTGCTGTCGGCGTCGCACCTTGTTTAAGTTTTTACATGCAAATTTGCATCTCATTAACTATTGTATGGAATGGATGGATACTTTACACATGTGTTCAGGGTCATAATCTAAGATCTCTGACCTAGTTTCATGTCTATAATTTTAAATTTAAGCAAATATTGCGACCTTTTGTCTCTGACAAAGTTTCATTTCTCTTGATTTGAATTTAAGCAAATTTTGCGATGTTTTATACTTAGAAAATCTTGGTTAAGTTTTTATGTTCAAGTTTGTACCTCAACAACTACAGTTTGGAATGGGTTGATACTTCACACATGTGTTCAGGGTCATTATGTTAGGTCCCTGATCAAGTTTAATATCTCTTGCTTTGAATTTAAGCAAATTATGCGTTTTTTTTATTTAGAAAATGTTGGTTAAAGTTTTGCATTCATGTTTGTGTCTCAACAACTATTGAATGGTATCATTTAGTGTATTCACATATTTTTTAAACAAATGATATTTTACTGACCTATAGCCCCCTCAGACATTAACCAATAGTTGAGCATGGTGCCTTATGGACAGCTCTTGTTTCTATTATATTTTCCTCCTCAAAATATGTATGAATACATATGATTTTATTTTTCTATTTTTGTTATTGCTATCAAAATGTGACAAGTTGAAAAGTATGAAATCTGTAGAAATGTCTTGGACAAAAGAATACATTTCATATAATGACCAAATTATCCCTATGACATATTTTTCTCAACCTGATATGATAGATAAAAGGCAGTTTTTTTCTTGCTATTTAAATTGTCTGCTGTTGTATAAAACTCTAGCCATTCCCAAATTCCCAAATTGGGTCATTAAGTTAATATAATGTTTTTGGAAACACACATGTGACAAGATCTGACTGTTGGTTAACCCTTTACCACACGCCATATTTTCGACTGTCCCAAATTGAAAGAGTTTGCAGACAACATTTCAAAATGTATTGAAATTGAAAAAGTATCTTCTGATAGGACAGAAAACATTGTGGGAAAAGGAGATATTGCTCGTCATGAGCAATTTCTCTTTTTCCAACAATGTTTTCCAGAGTCGTCTGCAAAAAAGTGGTTAAATGTCGTTACTGTTCAGTAATGGGTTAAGCACCAAAAAGAACACTTACCTTATTTTGCAGAGTATGTGGAGACAATTCTATAAGGAAAAACATCTGGTCATTGTTGGAGTGCCTGCTTCTCCTTATGCGTAAGTCACTTGCTAAATCCCTTCAAGGGACTAACTCAGAGATTTGTATTCTGGGTGCCACAAATGTTAAAGAATTGATATTAATGATTATTGTCACTAAACCAAAGACTATATGTATTTTCAATTTCTTTACTTCTAAATCATTGAAATCCGGTGATTAAAAATTCGGTGAAGTTATATTGTGAAGAGAGCCTTTCCACTTGTCAGCGCATCAATGTCCAAGGTGGTTTATAAATAAACGCAGGAATTCCTTCTGGCACAATTAGCTTACATCATGTTACAAGAGCAGTCAAACATTTCAGAAGACCCATGTGACGGTGGCATTTAAAAATACCACCTCTTGTTCTAACCTAAGCTTGTTGTTTACAAAATGAACACATTTAAATGGTTTGCAATATCTGCAATACAAATGATATAAATCTTTTCTTTACTGTTATACATGGTGTTGGAAGCTGTCAATAATCTAGTCTTATGTTATTTTAGAAATCTATGTTGTAATTTTATTGTTAGAAGACAAATTATTTTAAAATGAGTTTTTTCAACAGTGTTTCAGTATATGAATCCATTTATGCTCTGATGCATAAATTGTAAAGGAGGGTTTGAAATAAGACTAATTTTGACAAATTGAAAATATAGTCATAAAGAGCCATTTTTCAAATAAACACAGAGATACAGGTGTATTAAATTCTTTGGGGGAGTAAAATCATTAATCCTTTTAGTGCTGGGTGTTTATGCAAACAGGATGGATCCAAGCCAGCAGCCAAGTATATTTGCTGCTGGCTTGTGATCTAACCTGTTTGCCATTCTGAGTATCTTTCCTTATCAAAATGAAGCAGATATTTCAGGTTTTGGAAAGCCGACAAGACACAAATCTATTTAAGAAAATTACCCAGCATTCTAAGGGATAATATAATGAAAATATAGGCAAGAGTTATTTGAATTGTGAAATATCTTTAATCTATGATACTTCTTTTTATGTTTCAGAAAATTTAAGCCTGCTGATGTTAAGCCAATATTCCTGGAGGAAAAAAAAGACAACAACAAGGGCAGATAGAAAATATTGTTATGAAGACAACAAAAGAGATTTTTCTTTGTTTTGGAAGTTGGTCACAGTGGTTTTTAAGCCTTTGCCAAACAATATTGACATGTTTACCACTTTGTTGCAGAGGACACTGGAAAACTCTGTTGGGAAAGCCGAAATTGCTCATAAAAAGCAATTGTCCCTTTCCCTTAATGTTTTCTACTGTATCAGAAGATTATTTTCCAATTTCATCTTACTTTGATATGATGTCTGCAAACTCTTTCAATTTGGGACAGTCGGAAATTTGGCATTTGGTAGAGGGTTAAAGACTTCTGCATGGTCTTGGATAGTCAAGAAGTTATGGTGGCTGTTAAGATAAGGGCCACAGATTCGAACCACAACAATACCCCTGGTCTCGCTGGAGTGTCCTTTTGCAAGAGCCCTAACCTACTACAGGGGAATCCAGAAAAGCGAATATATAACTGAAAAATGTTGACAGGGCATTAAACCATATAAAAAAAAGACTTCTGCAGCTTCACATTTTATTTTGAAAGAGTTTGCAGAAGACATTTAGCATTAAACTAGTTAAAAATTAAATTACTGTAGCAAAGAGGTGAAATGGATTTTATGAGAAACAAGTCATTTTGACAGAACTATTTCTTAAGTTTACTTACTTAGTAAATAAATGTTCTAAAACTGCCAGAGAACTTGCCATCAGATTGTTAAAGAATTGAGGTGACTTTCATGTGCCTCATCCTTTTTCTGTTGGGTTTGTTTATTCATAAATTCACTTTTACTTTTTTACCAGTTTTTCATACCTCAAGCATTTCTAGTCAACCTTTTGAACCGGAATGGATTGATTGCTGTTAGAATAGAATTATTGCTGAAAACAAGAGGAATTGCTTTAACCCTTTACCAAATTGCTAAATTTTAGACTGTCCCAAATTGAAAGAGTTTGCAGACAATAGTTCGCAATATGATGAAATTGAAAATGATCTTCTGATAGGGCAGACAAAAATTTTGGGAAAAGGAGAAATTGCTCTTCAAGCAATTTCTCCTTTTCCAAAAATGATTTCCAGAGTCGTCTGCAACAAAGTGGTAAAATTTTGTTATTGTTTGGTAGAGGGTAATGAACAATTTCTTGTTATTCAAGAATAATTTCATCTTCATTAGACCTTTAATATGTACATTAACTTGAAAAATCTTTTTATGTTGCTCCATTGTTCTGTTCTATATTTTAAAACAAATTTGCTATGCAAGTTGCTGATTACCAAATGTAAAAGTTTGTATATTTTTTATAATGGCATAACTGGATCAATTATTATTTACACTTGTATGTGATATATAAAAAGCGATGTTGAATAGGCACAGATTAATTTATATTCATATACATGAAGCTTGTCATTGTTTGTGTAAGATTTTAAATTGGTTATTGGAACAAATAGCAGAGTTTTACAGTTCACCATGGTGACAGGGAGTTAACCCTTTACCAAACGCCAATTTTTCAACTGTCCCAAATTGAAAAAGTTTGCAGACAACATTTCAAAGTGTGATGAAATTGAAAATCAAACTTTTCATAGGGCAAAAAACAGTGTGGGAAAAGGTGAAATTGCCAATTAAGAGCAATTTCTCATTTTCCCACAATGTTTTCCAGAGTCATCTGCAAAATAGTGGGTCAAATGTCGTTATTGTTTGGTAATCTGTTAACTTTGTTAACTTTAACAAGAGAATGGATTTAGACTTTACTCAAATACACAGAAACACTTTGTCCCGTAAGATCATTACTAAGCGGCATATATCTGGCATGAATTTTAACCCTTAGAGTGGTGGGTCATTTTCTAAACATAGATTTTTGTGTTAGCTCCTTTCCAAAATCTTCAGTATCTGCTGAGTACTCAGAGTTGGAAGAGGTCAGATCACAGGCCAGCCGCCAATTAACTTGGCGGCTGGCCTTGATTCAACCTGTTTGCATAAGCATGAAGTTGGTTCCAACACTATGAGGGTTAAAAAGATTTTTTTTCTTTTGTCATAATGGGTTTTTCTAAATGTCTCAAAGAAAATGCTTCTCACATTTCCATAATTTTTTGCGGTTGCTTGATCAGTCACAATGTCCCTTAAGAGGCAATAGGTTTAGCTCTTTCAATTTTTTGGAAGGATTAACATGATATTTTTTTAGTTCATGAACATATGTCAGTTTTGATTAGCTGAAATAGATTTGTTCATCACTGGATGATAAAAAAGAATGATATTGTGGAAACTACTTTTGGTATTCACAAGCAATATCAAGGTTTAAAAAGCATCTGCATTTGATACTGATAAACCTTTGTGAACAAAATACATTAAGTTGGCTGTTGATATAAGATTAAAAGAAATAAAGATAACTTCATGTTATGCATGTTTTCAATATGTTTTGAACTGTAAAATTAATAAACAAAAAATGGCATGCATTTGTTTGAAACTGATTTGTATTTTGATAGTGCTATAGGTTTATGTTTCCATGTCTAAATGCAAGGTTCTCTTTATTCTTTGATTGTGCATTAAGCCATTTTTACATCAAAAGTTTTGCTGCACTAGTCCAAATAGTTCATATATGTTTTTTACATAATTTTTCATAACCCCATGTATCTACATGTACATTGTTTGTAACCTTTTTATCCCTCTCATGCACAAGATTCAGCATAAAGCTCTCTAAATTTGTTAAATCAGCATATTTTTCATTTTTCACAAACTTTTCAGATAACTGCTGCAAGAAAGCTTCAATTAATTTGTTTAAAGAAAGTGACTTACTTTTTATATCTCTTAGATGATTGTATGCGTCTATCATTTGAACTTTCATCTAAACCTTTAACCCTTTATTCCCATACTTTTTTGTTCTAGTGTACCTATCTGAATAAGATTTAGAAAGCCTTGTAACAAAAGAAGACATTGCTTGAAACAAGTAATCTCTTCCTTGGTCATTGTGTTTTTTTTTTTTTTTATCAAATATCACTTTTTATGTTATCTTATTATATTCCGGTATAAGTTGCTTTAAATTTTGACCAATCTGAAAATGTTGTATTTCAGAATGAGTGGAAACTAGTTTAGTTGATATTTGGTTGAGGAATAAATGATCGAAAAATCAGAATCATTTTCAATTGTCTATTGTAGGACACATCCCTTAGTATTGTTCACCATTATTCCCTGTCTGTTGACCTGCCTGCATGAATAACACGTAATGCTGAGTCTTTAAAAATTTCCTTGGAGCCGTCTGTAATGTTCGACTGTGTTTTATAAGGCGGACATGAGAGCTTGGATGCTGTTATACAACTGGTTGTGTATAATTGTTATTTTGGTGTTATAAGGGTTACACTGTATGTTACATTGCCAATACCTCAATTCAATATGTTGAATATTATGAACATCAATATAACTTAATTTTGTTTGGTTGTTTTTGCAATTGAAATAAATAGATCAATTGTGACGGACTTTGTTGAGTATTAACTATACCGCGTCATAATTATCCATGCATAGAGGGCAACAGACGCCAAATGTTGGTAAACGATACCAATATATTGCAGCTATGAAGAACAGTGACTATTGTCACAAAGAAAGTCAATTGGAACTATTCGGGTATTTCCGTGAGCTGTGAAATATACCTCGGATATAAGTGTAGGGTTACAATTTTTCGGGTAAATCGGCATACGGCAATAAACACATTTTCTTAGGGTTCTCGTTAAGTAGTTCAATGTGTATGGAAGTGTTGGACATCCTTTTAAATCATTTTTTATCAGTAACTCATACCAAATGGCGAAACTGTTGTTGTGACATGTATAGTTGTTTACAAATTTAACGACTTTTAAGATTTCACATTTAAGATCTATTTTTAAAAACGAATGTAAAGTGACGTCATTCTCGTAGGAAACAATATGGCATCATCCCCATTATTTCAGAGTTGTTTTCATTGGATAAACGCGATGTGTTCAGATTGAAAGAAAGTGAGTTTTTAAAAATGGGATACTCTTGGCATATCTACAAATGTTTTGCACCAAGTGAGCAGTATTTCCTTCTTCCTTTTTATCCATGCTTCTTCTGCAACAGTACAAAACAAGGATATAGTATTGCCCTTGCAACAAACTAGCCAGTCAGCAATCACCTACAAATGAATATACATAACAGAACGACCAATGAAATTGTGTGCAAACCTCAAACAAACCAATGCACATGGAGACCGATTTAGATACCTTTTTTTAGGGTTAAATGCAATATATTGTAGTCCTTATGGATCTAATGTAATCTTCTTGCTTTGAACCCTCATAACGTGAAATAACTTGACATACATGGCAGGCAAAAAGGGATCAAACACCAGTAACTAACCACTGAAACCAAGAGGATCTCCACTGCATATGTTTTAACCCTTAGAATGCTGAGCAATTTTCTAAAAATAGGTTTTTGTGTCATCTGCTTTCCCAAACCTAAAATATCTGCTTAATTTTGATGATGAAAGATAATCAGATTAGCAAACAGGTTAGATCACAGGCCAGCTGCCAATTTACTTGGTGGCTGGCCTGGATCAAATTTGTTTGCATAAGCATGCAGTTGGTTCCAGCACTATAATGGTTAAATTGGATGTGGCAGGTTTTATAAGCAACACATTGAACTGTAAAGATATTGTAAAGCTGTCTTTATTTTGTCCGGATCATCAGATCAACAGTACAAAAAAAGATCTATCAGTATCGGTTTGAACATGGTCAAACTGATATAAGAAAATCAGAATAAATGATTTTTTGATATTAATAGCAGTTGTTTTTCTTAAATCACTTTTACATAATCCTGATTTTAAGTGTCCAAGTCACTGGGGTGGGCAGCAGGCTGCTAGATGTTCTGATTCTGTTCATTGGGTAACAATGACCAGGTTATAAGTTTAATTGTATTGGAGTTAAATGCCGTTTCCAACAGTATAGGTTCATCGTGCGATGTTTACTTTTCAATCAAACAATACTACACCTGAGATAAGGGGTGATTGGAATATCTGATCAGATTTCCCTTACAAAGAATTTAGCTTATATCACTTGTTTACAATTATGGGCTAAGTGGGAGTGTGAAGCATTCTTAGCCCTTTGAATTTACATACCACATTTTGAGGCCTGCCAGTTTATTTATCATAAACTTGTACCAAAGTCCAATTACCCATTATTGATCCACCTCACTGTGCGGACTAACACATGGAAACTAGGAAAGAAATAAAGTCTGCATTTACTCGCTTTGTTAACACTCTATTTAACCCTTTACCAAACGCCAAATTTTCGACTGTCCCAAATTGAAAGAGTTTGCAAGACATTTCAAAAAATCTTCTGATAGTGATGAAAACTTGTACATGTATAATCAGTCATATGGTGGCTGTCAACAAATTTTCCAGCTCATGGTACTTCCTTTCTAGTACTGCAATTATTCTTTTCAATCTACTGACTGCTTTCTCACAGGTTCATACTTGATCCGTGGTGAAAGACGAATATGTTGAGTCTCATTGACTTCATTAAATATCAGAAAAAATATTGACGGAGCCAGGTTACGAACCTGGGTTGACTTTATTCCATGTCAGAACACCTGACTAAGCCAATGAGGTTCTGCTAGTAGATTTAGAATTTAGCTCTTATATTCAAGGAAACAACTTCTCATGCTTATGCAAACAGATTAGATCCAGGCGAGTACCCAAGTAATATATATGGGCCACGTCGCGGGAAAAGGGGCACTCGGACATAGCAAACAGTGTAGCCCCAGACCAGCCGCCACGTCACCGACATGGCGGCTGGTCTGGGGTTACACTGTTTGCCATCTTAGAGGACATCAAGTTCTACCTTTAAATAAATACAAATGATAACTGTCGTGACTAGATGCTGGAATAATAGCGCTAAGAAAGAGCCGAGTCAGCGGTTTTTATTTATGCCGAGTGCCCCTTTTCGCGTGACGCGGCCCATATGTTATCATATAAAAACTCAAGAAGACTGGTATCCAGGAGAGGTCATAGAATAGCTTGTGTCGTATGTCATGTTTCAGCTAGCTGTAAATGTAGTATTCAGCAGATGTCATGTCTCATATACATTATATGTGTTCATTTTTAACACAACAGGGATCCTCAATGGTGCACGTTGGACAGGACTGAAGGACACAGCTTCAGTTCCCATTAGAAGCTTTACGACAGAAAATTGAGTCCTTGCTCAAAATGGGTAGTGTGAATCTGGTTTGAAGGAATACAGCTTTATCGTTTATATTTAGCTTTATTGTTCAAATAAAGGTCAACAGATGCCTGCAGTTAACCCTTCAATTGCTGGGTAAATTTCTAAAAACCAATTTTTGTCTGCTTTCCAAAACCTAAAATACATGTACCTGCTTCATTTTGATAAGGAAAGATACTCACAGTTGCAAACAGGTTGGATCACAGACCAGCCACCAACTTACTTGGTGGCTGGACTGGATCTAGCCTGTTACATAAGCATGAAGTCGGTTCCAGCACTAAAATGTTGGATCTTTCAGGGCATAAATGAGAGATACTAATACTAATGGAAATCACTTGATTTTTTTTATTTTCAATATACATGCATTTATTCTTTCAGTTTCATTCAATATTCCGACACATTGCTTTATGAACACATATTCAAATAAACTTATAACAAATAAATCATTCTTATGAGTCGTATCATAATTCAGAAAATTTATTTGTAAAATATCAAATATCATCCAGAAAACGAGTTTTGTGAATATTTACTATTACTCTAAAACTGGTTTCCTCATTCGAGTTAAGCATACAGAAATCACTCGATTTCTGTTGCTCTAGCTATTGAAGTCTAATGCTCCTTTTGGCATTAAAGATTGACTTTGATCTTGTTTGGTTCTTTCATATAATTTCAAACAATAATGCAGATTAACTGGTACACTCATTTATTGTGTAATCCATTTGCTTAGATAACGATGGACATCAATTAAACATTTATCAAAATGCCCATGAAAAAATAAATAAAAGTACAAACAAAAACACTGAATGTTTTGACAAAAATTTAATTTACCCATGAGCAAATTATCCTTTTGTCACATTGTTTTTTAAACAAATAACACAGAGCATCTTTGAAAATATCTCAAATTGTTTCAAAATTGGACAAGTCATATGATCATTTTTGGAGGATTGGTTATGCTGACAGATTTTCATATCGGAAAATGTATGAAGGATGAATGCGTTGCAGCAAAGGAATTAAAAAACATTTGAACAACCAACTTTCACCTTTAACCCTTTACCAAACGCCAGATTTTCGACTGTCCCAAATTGAAAGATTTCAGCAACAATTCAAAATGCGATGAAATTGAAAAGCAATCTTCTGATAGGGCAAAAAACATTGTGGGTTAAGGAGAAATTGTTCATTGTGAACAATTCCTTCTTTACCCACATTGTTTTCCAGAGTGGTACAGTTTACAAGTTCTGATGACTTTAGTATAAACCAGGAATGGGTTACGTTTTCATTTTAAGAAAAAGGCTCAAAATAAACAGGTTATGTGGGACTATCTGGATCAAACGGTTTTATAAGGTTCTTCGAAAAGTCCTTTATTTTATCAACACCTCGAACTTCATCTGTCAGAAGAGGTAATTTTGTCACATGGAAATCCTCATACAGGTCTGATATCTGAAATCATAATAATAAAGACTTATTTAGGTCCAACGCAGTATACGGCCAAATTAAAAAAATGTAAATAGGTGATATCGGCTCAATGCAAGGGTAGGTAGATAACCCCATATATTCCAATCACCATTTATTTCAGGTATAGTATTGTTCGATTAAAACATAAATAGCACGACAGGGTGATGGACTTACAGATAGAAATGTTTCGAAAGTTTTACTTTCACAAATGATTGACATTGAGTTCATATACTGTAAAGCCAGAATTTAGCCCCCCACCCTGTAAGGTGTACAGTCCAACTTGCTTTAAGCAACCACCCTTATAAGCAGCCAACCTGTCTTAGGCAACCACTTCAGAAAGTCCCATTGTTAGATTTATAGTGTACATCAATTTGTGTTAAGCTGCCAACCTGTCTTTAACAGCCAATTTCTCATTTCCGTAGGCTGACCTCTTAACACAAGTCTGACTGTATAATGTCGTATCAACAATGTTCAGTTATGTAACAGCTTTCCTTGATCCACCAGTACTAGGCTTAGGCTCTGAAGTGACTTGCCAAAAGTCACTCTCATGAAACCAGTGGTGATGGTGGGGCTTGAACCCGGGACTCCCAAGTGCTTAGCCTGCCACCTTAACCACTGGGCCACGCAGGACCCTATAGAATGTAGCCCAAAAACTGTGTAAAATTAATTATATACAATAAAACCCATTCATCAAAACATAGCAGAAAACTATATGATCATGATTTTTTAATGCCTGCTTTATTTATAATCAATGTTTCAAAATCTTTACTTATTTTTGGGTCAACAATTCAACATCCTTGTTTATATCGGAGCTCTAGTGAAAACTACCGAAGCATGCTCAGAAAAAATCACACATGGGCAACTGTTTGTGACAGTCATGTGATAGACACAAATGAAGTTAAAACAATAACTGAGAGTGAGACCTTGTCAAACAATTTCATACATGGAAACACGGTTTCGCCGCCATCTTAGCCTACCAAGGTTTTTTTTGAGTAAACAAATAGTCATATGACCAACGTCCACTGTAATCACATTGCGTACATGAGAGTGTTTGGGTGTATTGGTCTCAAACATTTAGCAATACTTTCCCCGGAATTCTTAAATGTAGTAAATTGGCGGCTGGCCTGAGATCTAACCTGTTTGCTACTCCAAGTATCTTTCCTGTTTTCTATGTTGGAAAGCAGACAACACAAAAGACTATTTTTAGAAAATTATCTAGCATTCTAAGGGTTTAAGTTGCGAAAAAGCTAGGTTTACCAGCACATTTTGAATTTCAATCCTTGGAAAACTTTCTTGTGGGCTAATTATCATTTTACAAGTCTTCTTTTTAACCCTTTCCCAAACAATAACGTCATTTGACCACTTTGTTGCAGAGTAATTTAGAAAACATTGTGGGAAAAGGAGAAATTGCTCGTAACGAGCAATTCTTCCTTTTCCCACAGTGTTTTCTGCCCTATAAGAAGATTTTTTTCCAATTCATCACATTTTGGAATGTCGTCTGCAAACCCTTTCAATTTGGGACAGTCAAAATTTTGTTGTCTGGGAAAGGTTTACATGACTGAAAGACAAGTGAAGATGAAAATGGCTTTAAACTGTGATAGTTTTACCCATCAAAATGACTCTTTTGAATATATCATGAATAATTATTTTTCCCAATCCCACCTTGTTTACTTGATGTCCATTGTGTTTTACATACCTGATCAAGATATTTGGACTGGATTTTGTGTCTTGCCTCGCACAGTTTACAAGGTTTCTCTCCCTTTGCAAGGAAATGTAACTGGTTCACAACAATGTTATGTGTATCGATTCCAAACTGTGTTAACTGCTGCACCAATCGCTCGGTCTCATACAGAGATAGGAACTCAGCTATACAAACACATACAAATGTGGTTTGATCCTGTAAGATAAAAATACTTTGTATGATGTAACTCTGAAAATTATGTGTTTGTTCAACTAAGTAGGATTTTACATGGTCAAATAGAGTTTCATATGCATTGTAATGCCCCAATTACCCAATAGCCATGGAGGAAGACACCATGTTCTAAAAAAAGATTTGTGTGTCGTTTGCTTTCCAAAACTTTAGATATCTTCTTAATTTTGTCAAGGAAAGATTCTCAGAGTAGGAAACAAGTAAGATTACAGCCCAGATGTCAATTTACTTGGCGGCTGGCCTGGATCTTATCTATTTGCATAAGCAGTTATTTAAAGTTTTGGAAATTAGACGACACAAACATCAATTCTTAGAAAATTACCCAGCATTTTAAAGGTTAATATCTGTTTTATATATGGATTATGATGCAGATCATTTCATTCTCATAGGTGATTTGTGACTGAGCCAAAAAAAATATAAGCAGACTAGAATCATTAATTTTTCTTTTTTTCTTTTCTGATATCAAGAAGAAAACTATTATGAGATCATGAGAAATAGCTCATCTCATGCAATCACTTTTTGATATCAATTTTTTCTCAAATCTTCTGCAGGAGATGCCCCATTTTGAGGTTAAATGGAGTAAAGGTTTTTATGTAACATTTCTAGTCAGATCACATATAAAAACATTGCATCATGATCTAATTTGTCATAACGATCCATTTAACCCTAAGATGGCTGGGAAATCATCATTTCCTAAAAATAGATTTTTGTGTTGTCTGCTTTCCAAAACCTTCAATATCTGCTTAATTTGATGAGGAAAGATAATCAGATTAGGAAACAGGTTAGATCACAGGCCAGTCCCCAATCAACTTGGCGGCTGGCCTGGATCCAACCTGTTTGCATAAATATGAAGTCAGTTCCAGCACTATAAGGGTTAAAGATCAAGCCCATCACATACTTATTCCCAGGAAGTGTTTTCTATCTTAAGTTACAAACCTGTCTGTTTTAGTAGTTCATATATATGTCATTAGACATAAATCTGCCTGAGGGAAAAATATAAATCAATTACTTCCTTTTCTTCATAGGATATAACTGTACATGCTATATCAGTCATTTATGTTGGTTAAATTTACAAATGATCACTTAACTTTGTAGTCAATTAAGTGACTGGGCCAAATTGTGAGAATCAAATAAAACACCACCATGAAGAACAAACATCATAGCATACACTTTCTTCTGTTGTCAAAGTGGCCTTTTACAGAGCAGTTTTCAAAGAATATTTCAATTTATTTTGATCCAAATTTCATCCCAACACAAATTCCATATGCAGAAAATATTTTTTCAACCCTTATATTATTGGGTAGATTTCTAAAAATAGATTTTTGTGTCATCTGCTTTCAAAAACCATAGATAACTGCTAAATTCTGATTAACCCTTTAAGGTATAGAGATAAGACTTATCAGTGACACTATAGGTATAAACCATCTGATTATCGAAGACCATTAACGCATACATAATTAGTCACCCTGGGTACCTATTTGCACAGGATTATCTCCGATAATCGTTATTGATTGGGGTACTGTTAATCAAACCCAAATTAATGCATTTTACATTCATCTAATAGATTTTCTCAAAGAATAAAAGAAGACGAGAACAAAATTTCCTTTAAGTTGATGTTTTTTTTCTTTATCTAGTGATACATTCATATCAGGATTAAGTTGTAGAAAATTAAACAAACAATGAAAATGTATATTACGGCGTGAATTATACAAAATCAAAAGTAATAATATGACTTATGTGTTCTCCCTGAGAGATCCCTAATTTATTTTTCTGTTTTGTCATCAATTGCAGGGAATTTTGTTGCCGAAAAATACCATTCATGACTCGAGATACATACTTTGCCTTTGCATATTTCTCAACAAAGCTGAATCGTTTTACTTCAATTCCAATTCAAACCGTTTCCAAAATGAAGAAAAGAATGTTTTTCAGCGCAATATTGCTTTGTAAAGAAGTTAAACCTGGTCCTTCTAATAAATGTAAAACAGTAAAAATCAACTCATTTTGGCAACGAAACATGCTAATATTTCCGTAAAATACGTGTCCATGGGTGATGAATTTACCAAAAGCTCGTAGTTGTAGTCAAAGTCGGAGGAATGATCTAATTTGCTTGTCCGTGAATTGGTAATATTTATCAACATTTCATCATCTTCAGGCTTAAAAAAAACGATCAAATTACTGCTCTGAATCTACATTGATGTCTGACTTGCGATTGGAAACACCAAATTGGCTAAATATTTTAAAAAGGCCGTCTTTATAACGTCAATTATTTGACGGCTCGATTTTCAATCGCCTTTAAACTTTGAACAATAGCTCCGTGTCATAAACATCCTTTACAGGTCGCGTGCCGTATGCTCTCGTTTTAATTGGATAGTATTTTTAGAAATGTGTTAAGTTACTAAAGAATTGCATGAAATCCTTATCGAGTCTTTACAAATCGGCAGTGTTTTGATCTTTTATGACCGGAAGACTTCTCATTAATTGGATTGGTAATTTGGATTCCCTTCATCTCAATTTGATAGTGTTATTTCCATAAGCGTGTTGTGAGACCATTATCAAAAGATTCTCTCCAGAGCAAAAGTTTAAACTTTGACCCTATAATTTTATCATCGGAAATGAAAGAAGACATATTTATTTAAGAGGAAAATAAATTTTGGAGAAAATGACGTGTGTGCAAAGATGTGTTATTAAGAGCTAAAGTTGAATCAATTTTTCAGCTGTCAAAAAGCGTTCTATGCGGTAATCGATAGAACGTCAAAATAGGTTTTATACGGTAATAGGTATAACGGCGAAAAGGGTTTTATACGGTAATCGATAAGGCGGCGAACGGCGCTATATACCGTAAAGGGTTAAGAAAGATACTGAGAGTAGCAAACAGGTTAGATCACAGGCCAGCCACCAATTTACTTGGCAGCTGGCCTGTATCTAACCTGTTTGCATAAGCATGAAGTCTGTTCCAGCATTTTAAGGGTTAAATAGGAGAATTGGCTCAAACCTACTACACCTACACTAAACTAAATATCTAAGGCATGATGGTGGCTTGGGCATGTACAGCACTTTCCACCTCCATTAACCGATTTCTCGACATAGCCATTCCTTGTCCTAAGAAACGAGGAAGACCCAGAAAGTCCTGGTCAGACTGCATTGTTTCTGATAGGAAGGAATGCAACCTTGTCAGTGTCAGCCCAATGGACAGAACTAATTGGAGATTGGGTATCAGAACATCCAGCCGTCTGCTGCCCTACCAAGTGACTGGGACTCCTGCAGCAGATGACAAATAAAATCAGGATTCAGTTAGTAAAGTAAGCATGAGGAACTATTGGGGAAAACTTACAGCATTCTTAAATTGTTCATTGACCTGTCTGATCGTCAGCATCATATCGTCGAGTTTACCCGACATCTCGTCTGCATTCATGTCCTGCATTCCCATCATGCCTGCCATCTACGAAAAATAACGGAGAATTCTGTACATTTGGGAGATCTCTCAAGAGGTTTATACAAGACAGGATGAATAAATGTTGTGTCCAAATGAACAATTTGTTTATTAGAACTTTAGATAAAAATGATGTCAAATGTTAATCAAATGTTACTGACTTAACCTTGAATTCTTTCTTCTTTTTCATAATGAAGTTTTAAATGAGGAAAATATCATAACTCTTTTACTTGACTGAATCCTTATGCTATATGGTATGTATGTTTTGATGATTTTTTTATCACATCAGTTTAACAAAGGAGTTTCTTGTATTAATATAAAAACAAAATCTAACAGCAAATGAAAATGTAATCAAACTTGTGAAGGGAAGTTCTTCATAATTTGATTTCAAGCAGTGGTCTGTATAAGATCTAACATGATCTTTAAAACACAGCATTTCAAAAACTTTTTTTTGTGGGGACTCTGTACAATTTACTTGTCGAGACAATTATAACGGGTACTCACTATATAGGTTTGAACAAATATGGTTTAAAGTCGCATCAACAGCTATGGTGATTTAGCACAAACGTTAACCCTTTACCAAATGATAACGACATTTGACCATTTTTTTACAGACGACTCCGAAAAACATTGTGGGAAAATGAGAAATTGCTCTTACAAAGCAATTTATCTTTTTCCCACAATATTTTCTGCCCTATCAGACGATTAATTTCATCATTTTAAAATGTCTTTTGCGAATTCTTTCAATTTGGGACAGTCTAAAATTTAGCATTTGGTATAGGGTTAAGAGAGGCACTAAAGAAGTAAGCTATAGGAATACACATCCTACCTTGACCCCTGATTAAAAGGATAACATTACCTGTGAAATAAAAGGACCAACTTTATTTTTCAATTGTAGAAGTTTACCCAGCCCTTTTTCTGCCACACTGGGAAATGCCAGTAGCCTTAAGGTATGACCTGTTGGTGCCGTGTCAAAGACAACCACAGAAAAGTTCATGTTCTTCACTAATCTGAAAGACAATTCAGAAAATACAAAAATGAAAGCTTCAAGTATGAATATTTCTCTTTGACCAGACAATTTGACCCAGTAACAAGAACAAAATGTTTGAAATAAATGATTGCAAAATATTTTTTGTATTTTTTATCATTTTTTGCAAAAACAGTTTGTTAAAAATAAGTTTTAATGCATGTGTCTGGTTTACAGGAATTAACTCTTTAAACAACTTACACCTAATGCCACATTATTGTGTCTTTCAACAGACAACTTTCACAAAAAGCATTGTTGCAAAAAGAGAAATAACTTGCTTAAAGCTTTATTATGAAGTTTAAGCTTAAACTATAATTGGAGGAATGTATGAAATGATCTATATATATAAACACCTACTTCATAACCTCGGCAAAGCTCATGGCCTCATCAATTCCTGGAAATGCCCCCAGCAACTCCTGCGCCATCTGTTTCCCCATGCTCATCATGTCTAAGGAAACACACATAGAGAACATAAAAGCTCATCATATCTAAGGAAACACACTTCGAGAACATAAAAGCTCATCATATCTAAGGAGACACACATAGAAAACATAAAAGCTCATCATATCTAAGGAAACACACATAGAGAACATAAAATCTCATCATGTCTAATGAAACACACATAGAAAACATAAAAGCTCATCATGTCTAAGAAAACACACATAGAGAACATAAAAGCTCATCATGTCTAAGGAAACACACATTGAGAATATAAAAGCTCATCATGTCTAAGGAAACACACATAGAGAACATTAAAGCTCATCATATCTAAGGAAACACATGGGTGAAAGTTGTAAAAATAAAAAAACTGAAACTGTAGCTGGGGGCCGCCAGGGCCCCCGGCGGGTCCAGGGTAGAGCCCTGGTGGTGGGACCAGGGGGGCGTAGCCCCCCGGAAGCTCTTGCAACAAGCCATTTTAAGAGGTGTTGAAATGGCCTTAATGGAGGGTAAAACAACAACATTAAAACTCAAGTTCTTTTTTAAAAAATCAACAGGTTTAATATTCTTGGATGGTTACCTTTTCTAGCTCTTTTGTGTTACTGTCAGTGTTTAGAAATCTCATGATTTCATTGATCTTTGTATTGCCTTACGAAGTAAGTTATCTTGTATTTCCTAAACTAAATTATCTAAACTGATGCAGACGATTCCCGTAAAGCAAACTTAATGTCGTAAAATGTCCAACTGGTTTCCAATTCGCATTGTCTGTTGATATATAAATGCACCAAAATACGGGTAACCAGTCCTGCAATTTGTGACGCCACTGATAATTGGTTTATTATCAGGTCATGCTGGGTCCAGACGTTGCTCACCATACTGAGCCACCGAAATGACTCGATCATGGTGCGAGGATAAACAAAACTTAATTGATTAATTGGGTCCAGTAATTGATTGCGGCCTCTCACTCACATCCCCCCCCCATATTATTTTCTCATTGATTCTCAGCGAATCTCAGAAATGACCCCTGGAGATTTTCATAAAACTGAAAACTTGTTTTAAAACTGAAAACTTTCACCCATGGAAACACACATAAAAGCTCATCATATCTAAGGAAACACACTTCGAGAACATAAAAGCTCATCATATCTAAGGAAACACACTTCGAGAACATAAAAGCTCATCATATCTAAGGAAACACACTTCGAGAACATAAAAGCTCATCATATCTAAGGAAACACACATAGAAAACATAAAAGCTCATCATATCTAAGGAAACACACATAGAGAACATAAAATCTCATCATATCTAAGGAGACACACATAGAAAACATAAAAGCTCATCATATCTAAGGAAACACACATAGAGAACATAAAAGCTCATCATGTCTAAGGAAACACACATAAAGAACATAAAAGCTCATCATGTCTAAGGAAACACACATAGAGAAAATAAAATCTCATCATGCCTAAGAAAACACACATAGAGAACATAAAATCTCATCATGTCTAAGAAAAAAAACGCACAGAGTACATAAAATCTCAGCATGTCGTAGGTTAAATTCTAGATCTGAAAATCAAGTCCTGGCATCAAAGCTGAGTTTCATTAACTCAGTCAGTAGTGTGTCTCATTTGAAATACAAAGGCGCAAGGTTTGAAACAAGGCCCAAGGCGAATATTACATCTGACACTAAATTAAGTCAACGGAACTTAATTCATTTGTGTCTCACACTGCTTATCATTAATTATGGTCCTGTGGAAAGCAGTAAACAGCTTGGGAAGAACAGTGTGCAGAACTAGTGAGGAAATACCAGGTGCTTGAAAAGGTGCTTTGACTGCTGCATTATGGCTGAGATACTCTTAAACATGGGCTTAGAACGCCCATCCAACCAACCAATCTGGTACTCAAAATTAAAATGGTTATCCGCAAAAAAGATTACCATTTTGCCAAATGAAAATTTGGAGGATTAAGTTTTAAGTAAAGTCGTCCAGTCATAATCTCATGATACAGCATGTGTTATTATTACTTTATTGACTCTTTTTTTCATTATTTCAAGTTTGCTTAAGATACAGTAGATTCCCTTCGAAATCATTGTGAAATCAAGAGAAAATGCTCATTAAGGTTTCGTCTCAGCTTGTGAACAAGTTTAGACTTGGTAAATGCATTTGTTTTTTATAAGACCGGTTTGCATAACAAATATTTACCTTGTTCAAAATACTCATCTGGTAATTCAGATACCCCCAAATTAGGATCTATCTCCTGAAAGGTAAATAATGCTGGGTAATTTTCTAATAATAGATTTTTGTGTCATCTGCTTTCCAAAACCTTAAATATCTGCTTAATTTGGTGAGGAAAGATACTCAGAGAAGCAAACAGATTACAACACAGGCCAGCCTCCAGTTTACTTGGCGACGGGCCTGTAATCTCAACTATTTGAATAAACATGAAGTCAGTTCCAGCACTATAAGAATGAGGGAAAGAGAAACTCAGAATAATACTAAGAAGAAACAGTTGAGAGATAGAAATAAATGTTTATGTCTGATATATGTATAAGAATTATTTTCCACCAACTGCAAATTAACCGGTAAGCTTTTCACTTCTAATAAACTAAGAGAGATTTCTTTTTCAACTACTGGTGAGGCAAAACTTACTCAGGAAAACCTACAGAATTTTTACATCTCCAAATTCAAAACCATTTCAAAAGTCATCTGACTTTAGAGGCTACAAACTGTCATGGAGAAGTGAATATTTCAAGGTTCATACTTATCTTAAACTCTGAATAAAGCATAACTTCTTGATCATTACAGCAGTTGGGAAAAGAAGAGACTTTTCTCACTTGTTTTTCAAATAACATCTCCTTTTAGTAGTATAAAAGTACCGTACCTCAGGTAGGTATCAAATGATATCCCATTTCTGATTAACAGTTACATCTAAAGTCAGAGGTTTCATTATGAGCCAGGGGCCAGGGGCCCGTTTTACTAAACAACTTACGGAGAATGTTTGCGTAAGTCATAATTGATTAACATAGATGATATCTTCAATGAAAGCACAATATTGCAATGTGACACGTCATTGGAAGCGTCTCGGAGAGACGATTCCAATGATGTGTTACTTTGCAATATTGCTTTGCCAAATATTGAAATAAAAGGACTTGTTGTTTTAGACTTATGCAAATCTTAAGCGTAAACTGTTTAGTAAAACGGGCCCCAGGATTCCCCGAGTTTCTTTGAGAAGGAAACCAGACTACTTTGCTCAGTTCTATTATAAAACTTCTGAAGAGGTTCCCCCTTACCCCTCCTACTACAAATATGAAACCCCTGTAAAGTCAAACATCTTAGTCAGTTTAAAACAAAAAGTAAAAACAAATCTGACGTTACAGTAAGTTTGGTATTATAAGAGTTTGCAGTTTACATACCATGGCATATAGATTCTTGAAGCCTTCAACAATGGTAGGCACTTTTGAGAATTTTTGATTGAATGCATCAGAAATGTTATGCGCTGGATCTGTAGAGATGATGAGCACAGATTCCCTGACATCTGCAAGCAAAACAGCCAAGCTGCAGCTGGAAGTAGATGTCAATCAGTTTTGTGCAATATATTTTCCTTTCTGATATAAATGTTTCCTAACTGTGTTTTAAATATAGTCTCTCAAGAATAAGATTTATCCTACCACTAGTGCCATTTTGGGACCGATAAGTAGGTGCTGTATAACATTTGTGATATCCGGCACTAACCATGTAACACATGCACATGACGAACTTTGACGTCATAAGAACGAAATGACTTCATATTTACATCATTCTCTACTTATTTTTTTCTTTTTTTCTCGTGTTTTAGGCTATTCACATCTTGTTTGTTTGAAAGAATACATAAAGGTAACAGGATAAATAGAATAGAAAGTTGGTGTCTTTGAATGGGAAAAGCTATCGGGCTCGGCTTCGGATTATTATCCGTTTCGCCTTCAGCTCACCAGATAATATTCCTAAGCCTTGCCCGATAACATTTCCGATTCACGACACCAACCATCTATTCTCTATATCTTTTAATTCTTGCTGCTTCTTCTTCTTCTTCTCCTTCTCCTCCTCCTCGTCTTCCTCTTCCTCTTCTTCTTCTTCTTCTCCTTCTTCTGCCATTACGGGTCACATTCAACATATTGAATATTTTACCAGGTATGTGTGTGCGCATGATAGATCTTAAAGTGATGTTAACTATGAAACTATTTGTCTGACAAAGGAATTTCATTGTCATACATAACAGCTAGGAACGTGAAACTTAGATACTATAAAGATACATCAAAGTTACCAAGTGGTTAAAAGAAATTATTTCGAACTGCTAAGTAGTTTCTTTAACAGAATAGATCTTAACCCCTAATTCCACAATGACATTTGTGGTACAGTCAACTCGACAGTTTCGGATCATCGACAGTTCCGGATCATCTTATGTTTGTTGTCAAATTTCTATGAATGCGAAGAAACTCTGGCCTTAAAAACTTAACAGTCATTTAGCATATTCAATTAGCTCTTGACAAAACCAGGATAACATTTCCACTTCTGGTAAAGCGATCAGAATCAATTTGGAACAGTTAATTATGACCGAGACAAGTCACCGGAAGTTGACCTAATTTTAACGATATTTTTTTTCGGCGATTTAGACGCTCATTCAAAAAGATAATGTGCACTCAACCTTGATATCATTTGTAAGAAGAATTATAATAGAATGTATTTATGCAAAACTTTCACGCTAAAACGGGTCTGGAATTGTATAATTGCATGATGAATGAAGGCAGGTGAACTCGACAGTTTCGGATCACCTCTTTGATTTATAGGGGTCGTCTCAACATTACTTCCGGTCATTTTCGTACGCTCTTAAAAGGAAAAAGTAAAATGATTCTTTAAAGGGAAATCGCACAAGGCATGTGTTTGATGAAAATAAAGTATAAATTGATGATATTATTTTCTGTTCTAATTGTCTCTGTGAAGTTAACCCTTTTTACAATAAATGATATGACAATCAACGTGATTCGGAACTGTCACATTTGATCCGAAACTGTCGCGATGACCCCGATCTTGTTTTCTTCAAAAACTGAAAAATGGTAAATAAGAGCGGTAAATCATTGGTATGAATAGACAGAGGAAGATTTTTTCTTTAAATCCATATGTTAATTTCTACAGTAAATTGGTTAATACAAGAAAAAACGATCTTTTATCTATTAGTGATCCGGAACTGTCGAGTTGACTGTACCTTTCTTTGTGAAGAATGACCGACTACTTTTGTTCATATGTGCAAACCAAAGACATTTGACAATTAGCCGTGTTTAACTGTTTAACGGCAATTGGTACAATTATTTGATGGTATGTAACTTTATTCTAAAGATCTTGTCTTATAATTTGACTTTGATAGGCATGTTAGTGCTTTGAATTTTCGACCTTAAATTGCCCCATCAGACAGGCAATCTTCACGTGGAATCATTTTGACTAGGTATTACACGTAAACTTTATCTTACTCATTTAAATACCAACAAGAGTGAGCAGCCGAGCGCACTGTCTTAGTGTAAAATCTCGGTTCAATCATATGATGAAATAATGACAGATGTAACATTAACTCTGCCAAATCATTAAGTTGTAGAAACTCTACGATAACACTCCTCTACGATACCTTGTCGTTGTTTTTCCGACGCCACCCTTTCCTCCAACGAACACCCATTTCAGAGAAGTCTGTTCTAGAATATTTTCAATAGATGGAGGAAATTCCACATCATTATCTTGGCCGCCGGCTGTGGCCATCTTTAGGTAAAAAACACGATTCACAATGGGTCTCCCTTTTTCCTATACCTGCCTTCGCGCTATACGTGCACTACAATGGCAACTCGGTTTAAGGTATGCCTATACCAAATTCATCTCTAATTACAATTCTTTCTATAGTGAAATGTATTTTTTGAAGCGATATGTTTGTCCAGACGAATAATTAAAAATAAAGATGAAAACTCACTTAGAGGTATTTGCAGCAGACGATTTTTGTGTCATGACATTTTTTTTTATCAAATGGATTTTTTTTTTTACATTTATATGGACGTTTATAGTTTCGTTTGTTGGTTCCACTAGCCTTACTCAGAGACATAGATCTATGTCTCTGCCTTACTTGCATTATTTATTTATTTATTTATTTATCTATTTGTTTGGGGTTTTACATCGCGTCAACACTATTTCAGTTATGGTGCAATGTCCGATGATTGAGGAAGACCCCAATATTAATATGTCTCGAAAACAGAAACAAGGACCTTATAGACTGAGCTTTATTGACTGGCATGAATTTTCCAATGTTCTCAATTAAATTCCCTAAACTTGTCCAGAGGAATACTCATTAATCAGGGGGGTGCATGAGAGTTATTTAGACCCATGAAGTTCATACGTATTTGTCCGTCCGTCTGTCTAGGAAAGACTTGAAAGTAAGATAGAACGTGAAAATATGTTATTTCAAATAATTTCCATTTGGATTTTACATGTGTTTCAAATGATATTCCCGCATAAACACCTTATATAGTTTTGAATCTATACACAGGCAGTTTCAATCACTATAGAAAACATAGGCATATCTTTCGAAACCAGAGACATAGAGCATCTATGTCTCTGTCGAAACTATGGTAAGTCAATATTCACACGTCTTTTCATACAAGAACTCAACTTTTTTCTAATTCTTCTTCTTCTTCTTCCATTAATGTACCTGGCCCACTCTGGGGCATTTTCGTACATGAAAGTGCTGTACAAGGTCATGGTGAGGCGCAAACAGGTGCAGGCTAAAAATAAAACTATGTACATGGAGATGAATCTAGTGCTGCTGCGCCAGGCTCCCCTTGAAGGCCTCTAGTGTGGCTGCTGAGGCAAGGTGCACTGGTAACTGGTTCCAAAGCCGTATTGTGGATGGAAAGAAGGAGAATCTGAGGTAGTCTGACCTGCAGTATGGTACAATGAACCTCTGGGTATGTCCCCTAGTGGCTGTTGTAGCATGGTGGAGATACTGATGTCCTGGGATCGCGATGTGATCATTGATAATTCTGTACATCATGAACAGCTTGGCATGTTGTCTCCTTGTTTGTAGGGTCTTCCATTCGAGTTTTGCGATCATTTGGGAGGTGCTGCTGGTGGTATGGTAATCTCCCATGACGAACCGTGCAGCTCTTCGCTGGACTGCCTCTAGCTGGTTTGTACAGTCTTGTGTGTGGGGATCCCACACTGTGGAGGCGTATTCCAGTGTTGGCCTTACAAGTGTCTTGTATGCGAGAGCTTTGGTGTCTCTTGGACAGCTTGACAGGTTCCTCCGGATAAATGCCAGGTTGCCATTTGCCTTTTTAGCAGTCATTTCAATATGGGGCTTCCAAGAGAGATCATCTGACAGCATGGCACCCAGGTACTTTCCAGTCCTTGCGATGTTCAAAGTGTGGCCATGGATTGTATAGTCAGCCAGAATGGGTTTCCTCTTCCTTGAAAAGCGTATCACTTCGCACTTTGTAGGGTTGAAGGACATGAGCCAATCACGCTCCCACTCCTGTAGTTTGTCTAGATCCTCCTGTAGAATGGCAGAGTCATTGAGGGACTTGATCCTTCGATAGAGGAGACTGTCGTCTGCAAAGAGGCGTGTTGGTGATCTCACTCTATCTGGGAGGTCGTTTATGTACAGGAGGAATAGCAGGGGTCCAAGAACAGTACCCTGGGGCACGCCAGAAGTTACGGGGGTTGGAGGTGACATATGGCCTTCAACAAGAACCTGTTGACTTCTGCCTGCAAGGAAACTCTCGATCCATCTTAGGGTTGTGCCAGTGACTCCATAGTGTTTGAGTTTGACCATGAGTCTTTTGTGGGGAACCATGTCGAAGGCTTTGCTGAAATCTAGAAGCACAGCATCAATTTGTTCACCAGAGTCCATACTGGATGCTAGGTCTTGGACAGTAATGATGAGTTGAGACTCGCATGATCTTTTCTTACGGAAACCGTGCTGTTGGTCCGATAGTATCTGATGTGAGTCTAGGTGTGTCATGATCTGGGTATGAATGATGTGTTCAAGTATCTTGCAACATACAGATGTAAGCGAGACAGGTCTATAGTTAGCAGCAATACTTCTGTCTCCTTTTTTGAATATTGGTGTGACAAGGGCCAATTTCCAGTCCTCTGGTACCATGCCTTGTTGGAGAGATGCCTGGAACACAAGTCTGAGTGCTGGTGCTAGTTGATTGCCTACTTCCCTAAGATAACGAGTAGGAATAGTGTCTGGACCTGCAGCTTTGATGGGGTTTTGCCCCTGTAGCAGTTTCCGCACGCCTTCTACTGTGATGTCAAAATGGTGGATTTGCGGGAATGGGTTTCCTGTCATGGATGGAAGGCTGTCTGTATTTTCTTTTGTGAATACACTGCTAAATTGCTTGTTTAGAAGTGAAGCCTTGACCTTTGGATCGCTTTGGGCTACCCCGTTGCTCTTTAGTGAGGAAATTCCACTGCTATCACACCGCTTGGATTTGATGTAGGAGTATAATCTTTTGGGATTGTTGCCTTCTGTGACAATGTCTCTAACATAGTTGTTGTATAACTTCTTACACTCCCACTGTGTGACCTTTTGAAGTTCTTTGTACTTCTGAATGTCCTCGTCTTGTTGGGTTATCTTCGCTTTCAGATGGGCTCTTTTCTTCCTTCGTGACAGACGTTTGATGTTCTGGTTGACCCATGTCTGATTATATCTGGTAGAGCTCGTTTTTGAAGGGACATTTTTCTCAATTGACTTTGTGCAAAAATCTCTAAACATTGACCAAAGTGTTTCTACGTCATCCAGTAGCGAGTGATTAGCTATAAAGTCAGTCGAGAAATCTGCTGCTTCATTCTGTAGCCTGGATGTGTCCGCTTGCTTCCAAAGCAGAATCTTTCTTTTAGTTGGTCTTTGCCTTGGTACGCTTGTATTTGTCTGGACGAACACAATGTCGTGATCACTTATCCCTGGCACTGGTTTGCATTTTTGGATGAGTGTTGGTCGATTTGTTATAAATAAATCCAGTGTGTTTTGGCCTCTTGTTGGAAAATTGACAATTTGTTCGGAGCTTGTGTCTAAAATCAAATTAAGGAAGAGTCTGCTGATGTTAATTCGGTTGTTGTTACCCTGGATTGTGTTTGTTAACCAGTCGATGTCGGGAAGGTTCATGTCTCCTGATATCCAAGTGGTGGACTGTGGGTAAGAAGCATAGAGTTCCTTTATTCCCTTGCACAGTTCTTCCATGTAATCTTCGTCGCTGCTTGGCGGACGGTATACAGCACCAACAATGAGTGGGTGTTTACCCTGGCATTTAAAGGAAGCTGCACATAGTTCTGCGTTGGTAGAAATGTTTATCTCAGTTCCTATGATGTTGTCCTTTGTTGCAACCATCACACCACCATAGTGGCTATTGGTACGGTCTCTCCTTGCAACGAAGTGGTAGCCTGCTGGGAGTACCTCTCGTTCATGGAAACCTCTGTGGAGCCATGTCTCACTCCCAATGATGATGTCTGGATCCGTCTCTTGTAGGAGTAGCCAGAATTCGCTCTTTTTAGCTCTCATGCTCTGAAAGTTGATACTTAGTATGCGGAAGGATGTCTTTTTAGTTTGCATTGGTGTTAAGTGCTGTCTGGATGGGGAAGATGTGTGCTGAGGTGACCCGATCAAGCTGTCTAGGGAAATGAAGCTTTGCAAATGTGACGAAGATGCCGGACTACAGGGCTCAGTATCTGAGCATTGGAGGATACTGTAGGAATTCTCAGTGGCAATAGAGCAAGGAAGGGAATCTGATTGCGTTGTCTCGAACAAAGTCGATGAAAAGTTTGGAAGTCCACAGGTGCAGCAAACCCAGCTGTAGTTTTTGGCAACATTGAAAACAGTTAAAGGCATATTTGTGCATTTCGTGTGAAACCATTGGTCACACGAGTCGCATGCTATGCAGTTTTGATTGGATTTACATGGTTTCTCGCAGATTCCACATGGGAATCGTACAGGGCCTGGGTTTGGATGACAGTCGCCAGATCGAGAAATCCTTAATGCCTGATCAAAGAAATTTGTCGAAAAGGACACAATGAAGCTGGTTAGGATGATGTACAGCCATAGTGTAGCAAAGATATTGCAAAAGGTTGAAGCCATGGTTCCCTGGGCATCTATGATTAATGTGTCCGAATCTGATGCATATCCGAAGATGGGTACACTCAAAACGGAAGTTGATTGTTTGTTTACATTCTGTAAGCCAAAGGATGAAAAAGCCGATTTAAATGTACATACAGGTGTGGTGATTACTTCGAGCGTCCTTCAATATGTCCAGCTAATTGTATCAAACCTGAATGCAAAGCAGCACTAGAGATCGATGAGTGAATCCTCAGAATAAATAGTTTTAACTTCAGTCAGCTGGAAAAAAAAGTCCGCGCCTCACGACGACCTTGACCTCGATCGGACAGTCTTGTAACTGTTTGGTGTTTAACGCATCGTTTACAAATTTTCAGGCATATTACTTATTTCCTCTAACTTGTGTATACTGGGTTTGGGCTCTTAAGTGTCTCGCTAAAGGAAATCTTCACAAACTCAGAGGTACAGAAAAGGATCGAATCCGTGCCCTTTAGGGACAACCCTTGCAACATTAACCACTGGACCCAATAGAAATCCATGTACACTCGCACGTCTAGCTCTATGTTTATTCGAATATGTGCTTATTTCCTAAATAAAACGTCGGTAGGCCTACCTTGATTTTTTTTAACAAAAGGTATTATTTCAGTAAAGTGGAACAGCTCGTTTGAACGGTTGGAAAAAGTCGGATCAGTGTGGGGACTTCATATTACAAACGCGCGGTTGCACTATACTGAAAAATACTTTTGGGTCGCGCTTTATTCTCCCAACACAGATCTTAAAAAGTCACGTGGTATAGGCACCGTGGATAATGTATGCAGCGGAAATATTGGACACTAATCGAATTAGGAATATAAAGAAACAAACTGTGTGATATTAATCTCAGTCGGGCAGCTACAGTCAGTCAACCAGTTTAGAATCACCCGGGATAAACGTTAATTCTTCTGCCCACAATAATGTCTTTCGGGTTTAGTATCAATGTGAGAAGATGTGAACATAAAGTGCAAATATTATTGTGTATGCCAAAATGCATATGCACGTTTTTGTCAAAAATAGCCAATCAAAGTTCACCCTTCGGAAAATTATTAAAAATCATTCAACTTACAGAATAATATTTCAAAACATTGTCATGGCATTTGTTTTCAATCAGCAAAAAGTTTATTTGAAAATAATAAAGCCTTCAATATCCATTTGCAATTTTCAAAACATAACTCATTCTATCAGTTCCGGTTAACTTTTTGCTGCATTTATCCCCCCTGTAAGCCTAATACAAAAGCTTTCATGGTAAAACTGTGTAAATTTATTCCTTTACCTAAAGTTGACCTTAGACACTTATCATTTTCTTTTTATTGGGGAACTATGGAAAATTAAATACAAATTAATCGGAACTGCTGATTATCCGGAACTGGTTGACAAACTGTATAAGTTATTATTGAGCTGTTTTATGGCAACCGTCAGGCTTTGACTAAATAGCTAGTTTAGCTAGTATAATTCTCATTTATATCTTCAAAATTGGTTCTAGATAAAAAGGTTTTGTGTTTAAATGAAGATTATGATTATTACATAGTATGAAACTTGGTCAGAAGATTTTTCCTAGTGATACCTTGGTCGAGTTCGAAACTGGGGTATGCTAGGTTAAAAACTAGGTCACTTGGTCAAAAAATGAAAACCTTGTAAACACGGTAGAAGTCACATTTCAGGCACAATATTCATGTAACTCTGTCAAAATGTTTGTCTTAATGATATGTCGGTTGAGTACAAAAGTGGTTCCAGTCTGTTAAAAAAAAACATGGCCGCCAGTGGGCGGGGCAGTTTTCCTTTTTTGGCTATAGAGAAACCTTGTGAATACTCTAGAAGTCACAGTATTTGCCCAATTATCATGAAATTTTGGTCAAAACATTGGTTTTATTGATATTTCAGACTAGTTCGAAAATGGTCCAGATCGATGAAAAAACATAACCACCAGGGGGCGGGCAGATTTCTCTATATGTATAGTGTAAAAACATGTGAACACTCTAGAAGTCACATTTTTGGCCAAATTTTCATGAAATTTGGTCAGAACATCTGTTTGCTAGATACGTGAGTTAAGTTCGGAAATGGTCTGAGTGCGTTGAAAAACAAGGCTGCCAGGGGACGGGGTAGTTTTCCTTATATTTATATAGTACAAAAGGCTTGTGAACAGTCAAGAAGTCACATTTTTTGCCCAATAATCATGAAACTTGGTCAAAACATTACACATTGCTTGTAGTGTTTTCAATACCAACTTGTTTGTTAAAGTTGTCAATTTACTTCAATATTTTTTTTTAATTTTATCGGTTTTCATTCTGTGTTCTTAACGTACCTCCTTTTTGTGATTACATAAGATTTGTACAAACCCTTTCTTGGTGTGTTACATTTTATTTAGCCTGTCAAAAGGCAGCATGTAGATAGAGACAATACGAGATTGATGCCTTTCACTTTCTTTTTTCCATCTGTCCATTTGTTTGTCAACTATACCTGTCCTTAATGAACTCAGAAGCTTTAAAAGCTGTATTTGTATGTCCTCCAGTCTATACTGGGGGACATATTGTTTTTGCCGTCTGTTGGTTTGTTGGTTTGCGTCAAACCTTAACATTGGCCATAACTTTTGCAATATTGAAGATAGCAACTTGATATTTGGCATGCATGTGTATCCCATGGATCTGCACATTTTGGAGCCGAAAGGTCAAGGTCATCCTTCAAGGTCAAATGTGTTGGTTGGTTTGCGTCAAACTTTAACATTGGCCATCATTTTGCAATATCGAACATAACAACTTGATATTTGACATGCATGTATATCTCATAAAGCTGTATATTTTAAGTGATGAAAGTTCAAGGTCATCCTTCAAGGTCAAAGATCAGATATATGGGGGACATAGTGTTTCACAAACACAGCCTGTTCACCTGACACCTAAGTATTTTAAGAGAATGATTTGCTTGATGCAAATCAAAGTAATAATCGTATCTGACTCATCTGGCTCAAAGTCTTGATCACAAGGTCATATTGTTGACAAAGATTGAATGAACCGACTCCTCAGGTGAGCCATCTTGATTCATGTTAATGATTTTTACCTGTCTGCAGTAAACTGTTGTAGTCAATGTGAGAAATAATCATAATGGTCACTTTATAATATTCCAACAGTAATTTCTATCTCATCTGTCTCCTAGGTTCAGCACAATTTCAAGGATAGCTTTACACAATATGGCTTCTATGACTTGGCGCATTGTCTGATGCTGTGGGAGTTCCTTCTGTGCGGTCTAAAACAGCCCAGACTTATGGACTGTTTCTTAATTATTTATTTTTATAGCCAATCAGGTTGTAGCAAACATTCAGTGCGCCTTAGTATCCACCCTTTTTTGCTCACAAGCTACTTTATACTTATAACAACCGGATCACGTGCATGCCATGCACCTGTATACCCAATATGTCTTCGGTCTTGATAGAAAAGGACGTACCACCAGCTTTTAACAAGCTGGAGGTACGTCCTTTTGGATCGATACCTACAATGTATGTAGTTCTTACAAATCAGGAGCTTGTGAACTATTAAATGCGGCATAGTCTGTTGCTATCCATCATTTTCTGCTTCAAAGCCTTACATTCCGCACTGAATGGAAAATAAATGTGGAACGGTCCATTGACAATTGCAAAAGAGATGACCATTTCTCTACCAGATGAGTTGGAATTCAAGGCTGTTTTTTGTCGGTGAAAGCAATATACGGTTCCAAATTGAGCTGTTTTGCTTACTTTCGTGCAGCAGAATTCTAGAAAAATGGGTAACTCCCATCACTTACTTTCCTATTTTTGAACAAAAATCAATTTACAAATGAGAATAATACTAAGTAACTTGATAGCAACCATAACTTACATTATTTGGCTCCTGATTTACCAACAGATTGATTAAGACAAAATTGCAGGAACAATGACAGGAAAAGTCGAGCACGCTCTCCTCCGACAGCTCTTGTCGTTGCAAATGGTTAATATATAAACTAATGAAAACAATTGACGAAACAGTTTATTTATTGATTTTCTCTTATATAAAATACTTAAAACTGAAAATACAAATTTGCAACTTTGGAAACGTAGAACTGCTAGTTCTATTTTTAACACCGAGGCGATGGATATAACAAAACAAAATCAATTTTGTACGCACACAATAATCATTAATTTTTCAAAACAGCATGGGTCGTGCAAATATTAAGACAGTTTTAAACTCAAACTCACAAAGTCTTGTAATTGTTTGGTAATGGATTAGTTATTGTTTACTCATTACTCAAACCCATGTGTAAAGTTGCAGACAGACAGTTATCCAGAGGTAGCCCCAGCCTTTGGATGCAAGGCTCAACTGTATGGGTTGACCCACTTGTATGGGATACCAAAGGGGTCAAAACTTTAACTTCTGCTGCAGCAGAACTTTTTTTGCTCGAGCTGCATTTTTAATAAAAAACATTGCTAGAGCAGCATTTATTTTTAGATTAAGCCCTTGAACCCGTCATCCAATCAAATGTGAGCTTACAAACGGACGAAATTACCCTAACGCTTCGTCCATTTTTAAGCTCAAATTTGAATGGCTGACGGGTTCAATGGCTTAATCTAAGAATAAATGCTTTTTAGCAGGATTTTTCCAAAAAATGCTGCTCGAGCAGCAAATTGCTGCTCGAGCAGCAATTCAAATGCTCTTCGAGCAGCATTTTTTTTGCTGTAGTAGAAGTTAATGTTTCGACCCTTTTGGTATCCCATACAAGTTGGTTAAAATCAGATTCAAAACACATTAACTGTAAATATCACAAATGTTATCTGAATATGAAAGGAATTGCTGGACAATTTTTCCATCTCCAGGAAAGAACCAGGAAACAGCGAAGATTCTTTGCTCACCACCTTACCCTTTATCAAACACCCATGATTTGAGCTCTTTACCAAACACACTTTGGACTGTCCCATATTGAAAGAGATTGCAGATGACAAATAATATTGTTATGGAATATGAAGAAATTACTTTGGTAAGGTAGAATTCATCGTGGGAAAAGGAGAAATCGCTAATTTAGCCATTTCTCCTTATCTTACAATTATTTCTAGACTTGTCTTCAACAAACCCGAAAAATCCTGTTATTGTATGGTAATTGGTGAGATGAGCCAGCTCAAACGAGCACCAACAACATGGGATTTAGTCAAAAATAAGAATTGTTTTGCCTCGTAAAGGGCCTTTCACTCCCCTTATGTAGAGCCCCAAATCAAAAGAAATTCCTTCATAGGTGCTCAATGTTAAATTGCCACGCGGGCTTTATGATAAGGGTTAAGTTAAACTGACCCTTTTGTTGACAATGACATGTTCATTCATCACTTTATCTTATGTTATTACCACTCATTAGAATCGTTTTCTTAAGAGAATTCTTATTAGTAACAAGACTATTGCCAAGCAATAAAAGTCCCCTGTCGGTAGCTAGTCTATTTGTTGACAAAGCAATCAGAATTCTTTACGTAGAAACAAAAAGAAATGACGTGCATAATCTCCATATTGCCATCTGTTCATGTTTCAAGTTTCATGAACACAATGAAGAACTTTTAAAGTTATTCAGGGATCCAGAAAAATGTGACTGACTGACAGATTGACTGACAGAGCGCAAACCATATGTCCACTCCTGTGAAACCGGTAGGGGACTAAAAAAAGTGTGCCTTAAAAATGTATAAAAAAAAGGATCCAAATATACCCTACCAACAATAAGTCAAGCTAACATGAATAATTATGTGTACATAAACCCATTTAAATATATTTTCAAATCTTTTGATATTCTTACACCACATTTGATAAATAACTGAAATTCAAATACCATGCAGGATATTGAACATCGCTACAAATCAGACTTGTACAAGCCTGCAAAGTCTTACCTCAAACCCAAGTAAAACAAACTGATTCAACTGATTGCAAATCATATTTCAAATATAACAACCTTCCCATACGAAATGTTATATTGTTAAGAAACACAACAGAAATGGTAGAGTATGAAATAGAGCCCCATTTAAATTGTGATTTTGAAATTTACATTGACTTAAAGTTTGAATCTTATGACAACAATATCTAATTGGAGACACAATTTCAGATATAACAAGTACATGAAATACCTGCACAAATACAGGCTTATTAAAGAGTTTGTAGACCTATCAGCTCTGTCCACGACGGAAGACATCTTGTTTGACTAAGAGCAACGTTTTTGAAAGCAGGGGATCACAAAATTGAACGAAATTAAGTTTCACATTTTGTGTTTAAATAGTAGTAATGAGCAATATATATATGAAATATGAGATATGTTGCCCAACTGTTATGAGGAATACAAGTCTCACAATTATCCTACAAGCGTTGGCATATGCACACGCAAACATATACATGTATGCACATTGTTTTGTGTTTTAAAATCTATGGTTCTGTATTTCCATTTCTTATGTTTATTCATTCAGATGATATCCATTACCCAGACATTTGAGTCCAATACTCCCATGAATTCAGACCTGAACTGGGGAAAACTCTCGTAGGATTTAGACAACTCCAAAAGGCAAGAACACGTATGCGCGATTGGTCGCCTTGCTAGGCCGCTGACGTTGACGAATACAACTTGTATCTCTTTGCTGACCATGAGATCAGATCCTGTACAAAATCTCACGAACTTGCGTAGCGAGTCACTGTTTAATTATCTGGTAAACCTTCTGAGATGTTGTGCAACGGTTTGTTCCTCGGCGCACATAACTTCTGGAAACTTAAACATTTTGTTGACAAGCTTTGATGTTGGAATAAGGTCAGTGTACAGCTGGGTAAGATGGTCTTCAGTAATGTTTAATTTTTTCAGGATAGGCTGGAGACAATCGGCTATGAACATAGGTGCCTGGATAATTTCTTTATGTGCAATTTCGTTAAGTAATTTCGAAATATTGTTTGACGTAGGAAGGGTCTTACAATCGTGTAGCTCAAGTGCATCCATGAGATCGTCCTGTTCGACAGATGTAAAATCGGACAAAGCTTTCCTCAGTGTGATTGCCTCTTCTTGCGGTATGACATCGAAGAAATTGTCGAGAATATTAGCTGAATATTTTTCATAGATACACAGCTGAATGAAAGGCAATGACAACTGTATAGGAAAGTATTTACATGATTCCCATCCAAATATGATGATTTTAGCAACTGACTGCCATTCTTTCTCAGCAAAGTCGTGTCGCAGATATGGGACTTTAAACTTTGTACCTAACGTACATTGGTCGTAAAAGGCCGTCCAAAACTCGGAAAGGGCGTCCCTCGTCACCCCACCGCTATCTTCTGCAGCCTCTAGACGACCATCTGGCATCACCATCTGGACAGACACTATGTCTTTTGTTGGATCAATTTGTTTAAACGCATCAATTAATTCTCGCAACAAATGGCCGCGGTGAACTTTTAGCACTATTTTTTTCAGGTGTGGGAGATCTAGAGCAGATTGCTGAATGGGATGAGCCATAAGATCAGGAAGGGATTCATCATCTGATAATGGAAGCCCAGCGAACTCCATTGCATGGGACAGGATATCTCCATCATTGGTATTGTCATTTTGGAGTTTATACATTGCTGCATAATCATCCACGGTTTTGGTATTTGACGTAATCTGGTCGTTTAGTACACTTTGAGCGGCCGGAGGGGTTTCAGGCATCAGTGTTGTATTTCCGATATCGTTTGTCTTTTGTGTTGTAGCCAAGTAAAATCTTAAAATAGGCAACTTTGTCGTCTCATACATGTCGGCAACTGTTACGTTAGCGTCGATTTCACGGTCTGCGAAATCCCACAGATCGAAATTGAAGTTGTTTAACGGTCCTTTGGACGACAAGCCATTTGGGAAAAAAAGACCGATCGCTTGTTGTATAATTTCTACCTTTGTTGCATGTTTTGGTATCTCGGTTTTCCTTGTTCCACCCCCTTTATTCTTTCGGATTTGAGTGCTTCGTTGGTTGCTCTTATGGATCCAGCCAATTTCTATCATTCTGTTTTGTTTTGCGGCGTTCCTATTGCCGAAAGGGCGATGTGGATTTCTCATGTCTTCGCGATTATGCTCTTCTTTACTGGTTGTCTTTTTCTTACGGGCCGCCTCAAGCTTTTCTTGTAGTACTGTTAACAGTTTGTTTTTCTTTGTTCGTGGTGTCTCTTCTTCTTTACGCACATGTACTCTTAATCGGATGCGATCGCCCTGATGTGGTAAGTAAGATGACAGTTCTTCGTCGCTCATATGATACACAACGTCTGGAGTAATCTGAAATTATAAAAATGTATCATACTATCATAAAATACCAAAATGAGTAGTCAATTGCACCTTTTAACGGGGAAATCTTAAACAGTCACTGGATAATGTATTTTTTTGAACCTGTTAGGCCAACATTTTTATCTTTTTTTTTTACGGGAGCGCCGACCCTATATTTCGACAAATACAAATATAAAAAAAGTCACTTTCGGGTTTTTTGTTTACATTTCACCCGCCGAACTGGGGCCTGTTTTAAAAAGCCACTTACGCAAATAATTTCCGTAACTTTTACGTGAGTTTTACGTAACCTTAATTTTATGCGCACGTTCGTTTTATAAAGCCGCTCGATCGTTAGTTTTACGTAACTATAGCGTTAGTTTTGCGTAAACTTACGCTTAATATACCTCCCTTATCTTTTACGTAACTTTAACGTAAGTGATCAAAGATGGCCAATGTGATCAGTTTCTATAGATAGAATTCACAATACTTGGATTAAAATCAATCGAAACGAGGAAATCAAGTAGGAGAAATCGTCGGAAGCTAACTCCGAAGCTAAAACACTTTACGAGAAAGAGGAAAATACAAGTTTATATATATATATATATATATAAATAATAAGATATTAAGAACAAATAAGAAGATAAATATAAGCAAAAAAGAGAAAAAAAAAATACGAGTGCAAACAAATAAGAAACAAATGTATTATCACTGTATTTAGTATGTTTTGAACCACAAACCCTTGCGCTCGGAAGAATTGTCCACTTTAGAAAAGTATAAAAATTTACTTTAGCAAAAGTTACCTTGACCTTCACTGGAAAAAAAAACCCGTTTGATTTGTGTAAGGGTATTTGTTAATGATCACTTTGGTGAAAATTTCACTAATCCGTTGAAAAATAAAGGAGGAAGCCCGCTCGGAAGAAAATGTCAAATTCAATCGATTTTTAGTCGTGGAGACCTCAATTACAACCGAATTTTAAAATCCCGACAATAAGCGCCAGGGCACTTGGTGACAATCACTTTGTGAAAGTTTCATTGAAATCCGTTGGGAAATGAGTAAGGAGTTGCGCTCGGAAAAAAAATCCGCCCTCCGCCCAACGCCGCCCGCCCTACCGACATTCACCAATCTAATAACCAGTTTCTTCCTTTGGAAAACTTGGTTAAAAATATTTGATGACTTTTGATGACGTAAATCATGCGACTTTTACGCGCCATTTTACCCGTCATGTTTGTTTTTGAAAAATACTACAATTGCCATATATGGAAATGAGGTATCTGACCTACTTTCTGATAGGTTGCTAGTGATATACTTAGCCACAGTTAGGTTATCAACATGGTGATCGTTCGCGAGCACTGGTAATATATACTATTTATAGATATATATTTTTCAAAGTTGGATTCTTCTTTTGTTTTCGGCGCTGAATTTTAAAATCACTAATTTCTCCGATTTTAGGTTTGTCGTGAACAAATCTCTTCTGCGATCCGTTTATGAATCATAAAATGATATCATTTCTTCAAAAACAAAATGTTGTTTAAGTTTAAACAATTGTTTTCTCTTCCTATCCGGAGTGTCTGCCTTTAATGATATGTAACTGATATGACTACACATAAAATAAAATCACCGTATTAAAGGCAGACAATCAGGATAGGAAGAAAAAAAAAATGGTTTAAACCTAAACAACATGGTTTTTTTTTAAAGAAATGATATCATTTTATCACTGGTACTGGTTTGTGTCCTAGGGACAAAGAAAAGATGAACTGTCGCCATGATATAACTGAAGAATTGTTGAAAATGGTGTAAAACATTTAATAAACATAACCAAATTGATGTCCTCGGAAGAAAGAGATAATTAATCATAAACCCTTTAACAAACAATAAGGAGATTTTATGAGTTTGTTGTAGACAACTCCAGAAATGACTGTGGGAAGATAAGGAAATGAACTTTTAATAAGTATGTTAATCAGCAATTAAACAACAAACGGGCCATATTAAATGGTTTCATGTGACCTGATGAACTGAACTTTATTGCCCTTTTTTGAGCATTTAAAGTCAAAGTAATTTCAAATAACCATAATTTATCCCATTTTCATACGTGCATTGTCGAAATAAACCACTGTGGACTAGATTTTCCTTTATTTCGGCAATGCTGAAATATAGCTGTCACGCGCGGTGGAAAAATAATCGGAAATAATTATAATTACACGTAGTACATTATTTCGATAATTAAAATATCGATTGCAGCTGAAACTGTGCTGTAGAATAGATTAATGCCATTATTTAAGCTTTGACATGAGTCATAAAAACTAAATTATTTATAAACGACACGCTTACCTCAATGGCAACTAACCCAATGCTAACAACAATAAAGTTACAACGATACACTTCCAGTGTCTATTCCTAAGGTGTTAAACATGACAAACACACAATCTTAAATACGTTTTGGATTCGTTCGATGAGCACTGTAATAAATATTTTACTGTTAAAAAACCACCAAGTACCAAAATGTTTCGCCATCGAAATGACGTCACATAAGATACGTCATAAATAGATTGGGGATCAGTTTACGTCATACATTGCGTGTTCAAGTGATGAAAATAAAATATGGAAAGCTGGTTCGGTAATATATTTTTTCAAGAAATAATTGACGACTAAGGAAATTGATGGGATAAATATAATCACAATAAATGCAGAGAAGAATTTTAGAATATTAAAAAGCCGTAAACTTTATTAGTTTTATCTATTGTATCATTTTGATAAATCAGGAGACGCTAGCTCATGGCACTGCGAATTCTCCGTAAACTGGCCAGCTACATCAAGACAAACGAGTTCTACACGATCATGGCTGACGAGACATCAGACAAGTCCAACCGAGAACAAGTGGTGTTAGTCTTCATACACGTGAACGAGGACTGTGCACGAGGAATCGAGCATTTATATCGACACGAAATTCCTCCAAAACGCACCATATTAATTGTAATTGTACAAAATTTCGGAACCACGTGAGAGGACACCACCCCTCTCAAACAAACCCCTTTATCCAAACTGGACCGCCTCCCAAATGTTTCGAGGTTATCTACGCCCCTGAGAAAATTGCGCATTTTGCAATCGCAATTATGCTGTATATATATCCAATGTGGACTAAGAAGCTTGATGGTGTTAAGCCTGCTGTGCACATGAGTAACATACAGAAAGTTTTGTTAAATCTCCTATGCAACGGACACTACAACTATATACTTTTATAATAATTATAATATATAGCTTACCTTTTCTGATTCCATCTTCTCAGCAGCCGATACTGGTATTGTCCTTACAAATCCAATAAACTCGACTGTATCCATAACACTTTTTGTTTAAATAAATGTCTTCAAAGAAGTCATCGCGGGAGTCATCGCTATATATAGTACAAAAGGCGTTATTACGCCTTTTTTAGCGTTTGTACGCCTTTTAGTTTAGCGTTATAACGCCTTTTTTAGCGTTTGTGCGTTTTTGAGTTTGGCGTTATAACGCCTTTTTTAGCGTTTGTACGCCTTTCAGTTTGGCGTTATAACGCCTTTTTTAGCGTTTGTACGCCTTTATTTCGCGTTATTACGCCTTTTTAGCGTTTGTACGCCTTTATTTCGCATTATTATGCCTTTATTTCGCGTTAGTACACGTTTATTAGCGTTATTATGCCAATTTTAGCGTTTGTACGCCTTTTTTCGCGTTAATACGACTTTTCATTATTTTATTTTTATTTTAAGTGGTACTAATAGGCTTTCGTAATTTCATAATAAGTGTGTGATATTGAACAATTCTTGATGTGAACAAATTTTCATTTCCAATAAACACTTTCTATTTTACCCGAGCGATGAACTAAATCATGATATCAATCTGTAGATGTTCCATATTCAACCAAACTTTGTTAATGCTTTAGTGCCGCTTTGCATGCCGCTTTAACTCTTTACCGAATGCCAAATTTTCAACTTTCCCAAATTGAAAGAGATTGCAGACGACATTTCAAAATGTGATGAAATTAAAGAATAATCTTCTGATAGGGCAGAAAACATTATGGGAAAAGGAGAAATTGCACGTTAAGAGCAATTTCTCCCTTTCCCACCATGTTTTCCAGAGTCTTTTGCAACAAGTGGTCAAATGTCGTTATTTTTTGGAAATGGGTTTAAAGAACCTCAAAGCCCTGTCGGTGTGAACCATGTATAAGAGTTGAATGAGAAAAGATCACATGACCAAGGTACTCTGACGACACCCGCCATTCACACTCAACGGCAACCCAATACTCTCATTAACGGATTTTACTTACCTATGCCATGTCTTCATTGTCTAATTGTAATAAAAGAAGGAATCGCTCATGACGAGCATATTCATCTTGTTTCCGAAATGTCTTATCATCAGTTATGAGATAGAGAAAGGTAGTTGACCTGAACAATACATGTTGCATGTTAACCCTTAGAATGCTGGGTTATTGTTTAGAAATAGATTTTTGTGACGTCTGCTTTCCAAAAACTTGAATATCTGCTTAATTTTGTTGAGGAAAACCGGAGTAGCAAACATGTTAGATCACAGGCCAGCCGCCAATTTACTTGGCGGCTGGCCTTGATCTAATCTGTTTGCATAAGTATGAAGTTGGTTCCAGTGCTATAAGGGTTAAACGTTTCAAATTGACTTTATAATTATCAAATTGTTGAGTTACTCCATAATACCTAAATGTGATGCAACTGCCGCCGTATTAAAAAGAAACCTCTGTGACAAGGATAAATTGCTCATAATGAGCACTGCACCATTTTGTCAAAATGGTTTCTTCCAAATTCCATAAAATTCCGTTTTTTTTCTTATGTTTTTGTCACCATCTGCTACTTTCAATTTGGATCAGTCACAATTTTCCGAAATATGGATATGACTTACCCATTTTGGATAAGCCTGTCTGGACTACAAATATGTTGAGAAAGTTAAATTTACACAATCGTATGAACAATTTACTTTGTGATTTTCATGTAGTCATTTCTTACACGATTATGATTTTATACAGGCATAAACGATCATTGAAGACAAATATGAAATGTCTGAAATTCTTGAAAAACAAAAAGATGTAAAGACATTTATACCTCCTTTGGAAAGAACCGTGATCACAATACTAATTTATGTTGTTTTATTCTTGGTCGATCTAAAGTTGATATCAAGTTATTCATTACACGCAGAGGTTATTTGACGGAAAAAAAACAGGAACCAAAAGAAGAAAACGATAAACAGGAAACGTAAAATATTATATTCAAAACAGTTAACCAAATAGAAGACTATATGTCACACTGTTTCCCCCGAGATTGTAAATAAACATCAAATAGATCATCTTATTATCTACAATACGAGCACCAACTGAATGTGACGTGCGAGAATTGTTTTAACAGTTGTCTATGGAGGATGTAATTAATATACTCTCATAATTTTCCTTTGTGGTTGATAATTCGATGTGATTTGTGATGAACCTAGCGTGATTTAATACAAGGAAGGAATTTGACGTCTGACGCACTCTCTTGATTCATTACACTTTCCTCCTTATGGCTTATGCTATTGTTTCAAACAGAAAGCATTAGTCGACACTGATTACGCTGTGAGAAAAGAGATCTTCATCCATGGTCTTAACCCTTTCCCAAACAACAAACTTTCGACTGTCCCAAATTGAAAGAGTTTGCAGACGACATTTCAAAATGTGATGAAATTGAAAAATATTCTTCAGATGGAGTAGAAAACCTTGTGGAAAAGGAGAAATTGCTCGTTACGAGCAATTTCTCCTTTCCCCACGATGTTTTCTAAAGTCGTCTGCAACAAAGTGGTGAAATGTCGTTATTGTTTGGGAAAGTGTTAAGTAGAAATCATTTTGACAAAAGGACGAATTGCTCTTCATCCAGAGTGGTTTGTCAGTATTGTATTACGCGCGTGTCAAGGCAATGACCTAATAGGCCTACTAGGTCTTTGGTGAAAGTGCGTCATTGTGAAAAGAAGGTATTAATCATCTACTCCATACGATTTCGACATTTGTCATTCAGAATTCCATAAAAGGAAACGTTGTGATTCAATGATGAATGTTATCATAGTGAGAATATCCAAATTTTCTAAGGACAACGTTTTTTCAACCTTGAAGTTATAAATAGACATATTTTACAAGAAAACGTCTGACAAGGACAGATACATGTAAAGACAGGATCAGAAATGACGCACATGATTTACATCTTGTCAATGATCAATCGAATAATGGAGCAAGATGTAAGCCTCTGATGACGGTATTGTTATTACATGAATACTCTGTGTAATTGGGTTCGTCGTCTTTATTAACGATATAAGTTTTTAACCGATTGTCCCACATACAGAATGATAATTTCAATAATTGCTCACTTACACCACTATTTGATACTCATGTAGCAAAATATGTTTAGAAACCACTGTGACAAAAGTAAGATTTATTAGTAAAAATAAAGAATAAAAAATGCCGTACATTCCCATAACATTGAACCAGCGGAACTCTTAGCGATGCGCATTAACGCTTTACCAAACGCCAAATGTTCAACTGTCCCAAATTGAAAGGGTTTGCAGACGACATTTCAAAATGTAATTAAAATTGAAAATAATCTTCTGATAAAGCAGAAAACATTGTGAGAAAATGAGAAATTGCTCGTTATGAGCAATATCTCCTATTCCCACAATGTTTTTCGGAGTCGTCTGCAACAAAGTGGTTAAATGTCGTTATTATTTGGTAATGGGTTAAGGCTGTAAGGCGGGGTTAAACCATCGGCATTCCGGAAGTCATTCGGGAAATTTCTAGTTATGATATTCCATTTAAAGCATGTGTTAAGGCAAATGCAGATTTAAATCATAAGCATTGTTTTGTTAGAGCTTATTTTGATTTCCATGTAAAAGAATTTTGGAAATGACCATATTGAGCTGTGACGTTGCTAGGTAACCCATTATCAAACAATAACGACATTTAACCACTTTGTTGAAGAACACTCTGGAAAAAATTGTGGGAAAAGGAGAAATTGCTAGTGACAAGCAATTTCTCCTTTTCCAACAGTGTTTTTTGCCATATAAGAATATCATTTTCTTATTTCATCACATTTTGAAATGTAGTCTGCAAACTCTTTCAATTTGGGAAAGTCGATAATTTGGCGTTAGGGAAAGGGTTAATGATTAGTGAAAGCGACCTGCGACCCGTATCCCGTCACGTGCGACACTCACATTGAGGCTCGTGACATTACGTCACGCTCTAGATGGAAGCTTTGTTTCTTAGAAATTCAATTGTTTCGATTGATTTATAGATCTATCCTCATAGTGTGTATCTTGTTTCATACACCATGTGATATATGTGTTTTTCATACTATGTATGTGTGATGATGTACGCCTACCATAAAGTAGTAACATCAAATTCTATTCTCTTCTAAAAATAGACAAAATAAGAGAATGCACCGAATCACTGTCAGCCACGCCTGCTTTGTGAATGTATTTCTTTTAACCCTTTACCAACCAATGACGACATTTTACCATTTTGTTGCATACGACACTGGATAACACTGGAAAACACTGTGGAAAAAGGAGAAATTGCTCATAACGAGTAATTTCTCCTTTTCCCACAAAGTTTTATACTCTAACAGAAGATTACTTTCCGAATTGATTACAATTTGAAATGTCGTCTGTAAACTCTTTCAAATTGGAACAGTCGAACATTTGGCGTTTGGTAAAGGGTTTTAAAAGAAAATTATATCGAAAGGAACATTTATGGACAAATTCAAACTTTCCAGTTCGTTAGAGTGTTTCAACCATTGATACATGTACAAAATGTGATCTAAAGCCATGTTTGTTACTTTGTTGATAGTCTTTTAATCTGTTCTGCGGAGTAAAAGCCGTCTCTTCGACATTTCGTTTATATATTTATGAATGTACAGTTTGTATATCTTGCATATATTAGAATAAATTTGCACTTATTCATCCTAATCTTGTATACAGAAAACCTAAGTCGCCCATAACTCATGCTTTCCCGCCTTAATTACCTAACATTTCCCAACACGAAAGCGTGTAATAAAATGGGAAGGTTAACAATTCGCTGATAACTCATATTTTCTAAATTTTAATGATTTTGCGGATAATCAACTAGTTATGGTGATATCACCTGCCGTCTATGTGATAAATGGGTGAGAATTACTTTACTACGACCAATTAATGGTTAAACATGTCCTCTATAATAACTTTTTTTTTACACACCTGTGTCACAAGACATCAGAAAACATTGCGTTAAAACGAGATATTGCTTATAACGAGCAATTTTTCATTTGGACACGCTTTTCTTTCCACTCAATTTACAAAGATTATATGCAATATTTTATACTTTGCAAGTGGTGAGTGCAGTTGCTTTCAAATAATGGTGATCACATAGTCTAAAATAACAAAACGGATTAACCGACTGACATTATAGTGTTGTCTATTGTTTCGACTCAAACCCTGTACCATCTAGTCCAGAATGGATATCTTACTAAAGGACTGACATACGTTAGGCCCACTGTGATATGTTTGTGACAGTCGTATGTTTTAGACAATTAACTATATCACGGATTTCTGTCATCGTGCCTCTTCATGCTCATGAATGTATGATCTGTGGAGAAAGCGTGAGTCCGAAAAGAAAAGAACCGTCTTTAACCCATTACCAGTTTGTCTCAGACGACTCTGGAAAACATTGTGGGAAAAGGAGAAATTGCTTTTAACGAGCAATTTCTCCTTTCCCCACAATGTTACTGCCCTATAAGAAGATTTTGTTTTTCAATTTCATCGCATTTTGAAATGTCGTCTTTAAACCTTTTCAATTTGGAACAGCTTTTGACGTTTGGTAAAGGTTTTACCGACTTACAGAGACCCACCATTGCAATGTTTTGTATTGTTCGACTGAAACCCTGTACCATCTAGTCCAGAATGAATAGCTTTCTCAAAGGACTGACATACATTAGGCCTGTTGTGATGAGAGTGTGACAATAATAATGTTTTTGACAAATAACTTGATTACCATTATGCCTACCCATGCTCATGAACTGACGTAAATGTATCATTAAAGGATAATGCGTGAGTCAGGCAGAAGAACCCTCTATAACTCATTCCATATCGTGTCAATATTTGAATACAGGAGCTCCCATTCCCCATTTTAAATCCGGCATTGCCAGTTTTACTTCCGGGATGATTCATTCGATTCACAAAGATAAACAGTTGTTTTCCCGCGGCGACGCAAACAGATGCTTGGAAAGACTAACATTTATTGTACAAGTAGTAGAGACACAAGATGATTAAATATGTGTATTAGCCAACAAAGAAAGAAAATACACGTACAATGACTGTAAGAAATTGCATCAGATTTATAGTCTGCTCAGTCTTTACAAATCCCGATGTCAGTACAAGGCCTGGTTAGTTAATAGAAACACGGAACGTGGTTTAATGCTTTACCCCATAATGCCCTGTTTTGCTATATATAGCCTACTGCAAACGTATTCGGAAACCTTTGTGATAAAATGGTAAATTGTTCAAATTGAGCAATTTGGAGAAAATCAACGTGTTGTCTGTCGAAATAGTTTCTAACAAAAATGGCATAGGTTGCCTAAAAAGTCTGAAAATAGTGTATGACTTCGGGAACATTTACGCATACAAAACTAGCACACTTTACTTCTGCAAGCCTCATTTCGAGGTGCATTGATGATATCAAGTAGTCTTTACCTTCTGAAAATAGCTGATAAACACTCATTTAGGGTTAAGGTTATTTCTACACCTGACCGAAATGAGTCCACTAGCCTAGTGCGGGGTATATGCACGGACCTGGTTTACGTTTTACTAAATATTTTACGGGAAAAAATTGCACATGTCAAAACTAATAAACATGTATATTTCCTTTATCGAAAACCCAATATTGCAATGTGACACGTCATTATTAGCATCTCGGAGAGACGATACAAATGATGTGCTACTTTGCAATATTGCTTAGCCGATTATTGAAATAAGAGGAATTGTTGTTTAAGACTTACGCAAACCTTAAGCGTAAACTGTTTAGTAAAACGGTACCCAGAACCCCAGGCTAGGGTTTAACCCTTTACTAAACGCTAAATTTTCGACTGTCCCAAATTGAAAGAGTTTTCATACGCCATTTCAAAATATAATGAAATTGAAAAGCAATCTTCTGATAGGGCAGAAAACATTGTTGGAGAAGGAGAAATTGCTCGTTAAGAGCATTTTATTTTCATTTCCCACAATGTTTTTTAGAGTCGTCTGCAACAAATGTCGCTATTGTTTGGTAAAAGAGTGTTTGTTATTTTTCAACCAACAGCTTCGCAAATCTATTTCTATACTCCACCATTTTCGGAAACGTGTACGGAGGGCGTTTTGAAAGGAAAAAAGGATGTATGTGATGTGCAAAATATAAGTGAAATAATTGTTTCGAAATACAAATAAATGATGCTGCTATTTATACAGACCGCATCGAAGATACAAGAAACTAGACAATATGAATGATAAACCAGCATTAAGTCAAGAATCGTGGTGAAACTATCCCTGCCTAATTCCATCATCCAGTAAAGATTTATCACGTATCTATCCGTGGCTACCTTCAAACTGATTATGGATTATATACCCATATCCATTTTTTTTAATCATGTAGCTATCCGTGACTACCCTCACATGAAATATGAATGTAATACTAGCAACAAATCAAGAGTTATCATGAAGCTATCCGTGACTACCCTCACATGAAATATGAATGTAATACCAGCACAAAGTCAAGAGTTATCATGTAGCTATCTGTGGCTACCCTCACACGAAATATAAATGTAATACCAGCAACAAGTCAATCGTTATCACGTAGCTTTTCGTAAATACCCTCACATGAAATATGAATGTAATACCAGCATCAAGTCAGGAGTTAACGTATAGCTATCCGTGACTACCATCACACGAAATATTAATGTAATACCAGTACCAGGTATAGAGTTATCATGTAGTTATCCGTGACTACCCTCACATGAAATATGAATGTAATACCAGCAACAAATCAAGAGTTATCATGAAGCTATCCGTGACTACCCTCACATGAAATATGAATGTAATACCAGCACAAAGTCAAGAGTTATCATGTAGCTATCTGTGACTACCCTCACACGAAATATAAATGTAATACCAGCAACAAGTCAAGCGTTATCATGTAGCTTTTCGTGAATACCCTCAAATGAAATATGAATGTAATACCAGCATCAAGTCAGGAGTTAACGTGTAGCTATCCGTGACTACCATCACACGAAATATTAATGTAATACCAGTACCAGGCATAGAGTTATCATGTAGTTATCCGTGACTACCCTCACACGAAATATGAATGTAATACCAGCAACAAGTCAAGAGTTATCATGTAGCTATCCGTGACTACTCTCACATGAAATATGAATGTAATACCAGCATCGAGTCAACAACTTCATGTAGATATCCGTGACTACCCTCACATGAAAATTAAAAGTAATACCAGCATCAAGTAAATAGTTATCATGTAGCTATCCGTGACTACCATCACACGAAATATGAATGCAATACAAACATCAAGTCAAGAGTTATCATGTAGCTATCCGTGACTATCGTCACATGAAATATAAATGTAATACGAGCATCAACTCCAGAGTTACCATGTAGCTATCGTGACTACCATCACATGAAATATAAATGTAATACCAGTACCAAGTGAAGAGTTATCATGTAGCTATCTGTGACTACGCTCTCACGAAATATGAATGTAATACCGACACCAAGTCAAGAGTTATCATGTAGCTATCCGTGACTACTCTCACACGAAATATGAATGTAATGCCAGCAACAAATCAAGAGTTATCATGTAGCTATCCGTGAATACTCTCAAACGAAGTATGAATGTAATACCAGCATCAAGTCAAGAGTTATCATGTAGCTATCCGTGACTACCCTCACACGAACTATGAATGTAATACCAGCATCAAAAAAAGATTTATCATGTAGCTATCCGTGACTAGCCTCACACGAAGTATGAATGTAATCCCAGCACCAAGTCAAGATTTATCATGTAGCTATCCGTGACTACCATCACACGAACTATGAATGTAATACCAGCATCAAGTAAAGAGTTATCATGTAGCTATCCGTGACTACCCTCACATGAAATATAAATGTAACACCAGCATCAAGTCAAGAGTTATCATGTAGCTATCCGTGACTACGCTCTCACGAAGTATGAGTGTAATACCAGCAACAAGTCAAGAGTTATCATGTGGCTATTCGAGTCTACCCTCACACGAAATATGAATAAATACCAGATACAAGTCAAGAGTTATCATGTAGATATCCGTGACTACCATCACACGAAATATGAATGTAATACCAGCATCAAGTAAAGAGTTATCATGAAGCTATCCGTGAATACCCTCACGAGAAATATAAATGTAATACCAGCACCAAGTCAAGAGTTATCATGTAGCTATCCGTGACTACCCTCACATGAAATTTAAATGTAATACCAGTACCAAGTCAGGATTTATCATGTTGCTATCCGTGACTACCCTCACATGAAATATTGATGTAATACCAGTACCAAGTCAGGATTTATCATGTAGCTATCTGTGACCACCATCACATGAAATATGGATGTAATACTAGTACCAAGTCAAGAGTCATCATGTAGCTATCCGTGACTACCCTCACAAAAAATAAGAATGTAATACAGGTACCAAGTCAGGATTTATCATGTTGCTATCCGTGACTACCCTCACATGAAATATTGATGAAATACCAGTACCAAGTCAGGATTTATCATGTAGCTATCCGTGACTACCCTCAAACGAAATATGAATGTAATACGAGAATCAAGTCAAGAGTTATCATGTAGCTATCCATGACTACCATCACACGAATATGAATGTAATACCAGCATCAAGTCAAGAGTTATCATATAGCTATCTGTGACTATCATCACATGAAATATGGATGTTTTACCAGCATCAAGTCAGGATTGATCATGTTGCTATCCGTGACTACCCTCACACGAAATATGAATGTAATACCAGCAACAAATCAAGAGTTATCATGTAGCTATCCGTGACTACCCTCACACGAAACATGAATGTAGTACCAGCATCAAGTAAAGAGTTATCATGTAGCTATCCGTGCCTACGCTCTCACGAAATATGAGTGTAATACTAGCACCAAGTCAAGAGTTATCATGTAGCTATTTGTGACTACCCTCACACGAAATATGAATAATTACCAGCATCAAGTCAAGAGTTATCATGTAGATATCCGTGACTACCATCACACGAAATTTGAATGTAATACCAGCATCAAGTAAAGAGTTATTATGTAGCTATCCGTGACTACCCTCACATGGAATATAAATGTAATACCAGTACCAAGTCCGGATTTATCATGTAGCTATTCGTGACTACCCTCACACATAATATGAATGTTATACCAGTACCAAGTCTTGATTTATCATGTTGCTATCCGTGACTACCCTCACACGAAATATGAATATAATATCAATACCAAGTCAGGATTGATCATGTTGCTATCCGTGACTACCATCACATGAAATATGGATGTAATACCAGTACCAAGGCAAGAGTCATCATGTAGCTATCCAGGACTACCCTCACACGAAATATGAATGTAATACCAGTACCAAGTCAGGATTTATCATGTTGCTACCCAGGACTACCCTCACATGAAATATGGATGTTTTACCAGCATCAAGTCAGGATTGGTCATGTTGCTATCCGTGACTACCCTCACACGAAATATGAATGTAATACCAGCAACAAGTCAAGAGTTATCATGAAGCTTTGCGTGACTACCATCATACGAAATATGAAGGTATTACCAGCGTCAAGTAAAGAGTTATCATGAAGCTATCCGTGACTACACTCACATGAAATATGAATATAATACCAGCATCAAGTCAAGAGTTATCATGTAGCTATCCGTGACTACCTTCACATGAAGTATAAGTGTATTACCAGCATTTATAGTCAATAGTTATCATGAAGCTATCTGTGACTACCCTCACACGAAAGATGAATGTAATACCAGCATCAAGTCAAAAGTTATCATGTAGCTATCCGTGACTACTCTCACATGAAATATGAATGTAATACCAGCATCGAGTCAACAACTTCATGTAGATATCTGTGACTACCCTCACATGAAAATTAAAAGTAATACCAGCATCAAGTAAAGAGTTATCATGTAGCTATCCGTGACTACCATCACAAGAAATATGAATGCAATACCAACATCAAGTCAAGAGTTATCATGTAGCTATCCGTGACTATCCTCACATGAAATATAAATGTAATACGAGCATCAACTCCAGAGTTACCATGTAGCTATCCGTGACTACCATCACATGAAATATAAATGTAATACCAGTACCAAGTGAAGAGTTATCATGTAGCTATCCTTGACTACGATCTAACGAAATATGAATGTAATACCGACACCAAGTCAAGAGTTATCATGTAGCTATCCGTGACTACTCTCACACGAAATATGAATGTAATGCCAGCAACAAATCAAGAGTTATCATGTAGGTATCCGTGAATACTCTCAAACGAAGTATGAATGTAATACCAGCATCAAGTCAAGAGTTATCATGTAGCTATCCGTGACTACCCTCACACGAACTATGAATGTAATACCAGCATCAAAAAAAGATTTATCATGTAGCTATCCGTGACTAGCCTCACACGAAGTATGAATGTAATCCCAGCACCAAGTCAAGATTTATCATGTAGCTATCCGTGACTACCATCACACGAAATATGAATGTAATACCAGCATCAAGTAAAGAGTTATCATGTAGCTATCCGTGACTACCCTCACACGAAATATAAATGTAACACCAGCATCAAGTCAAGAGTTATCATGTAACTATCCGTGACTACGCTCTCACGAAGTATGAGTGTAATACCAGCAACAAGTCAAGAGTTATCATGTGGCTATTCGTGTCTACCCTCACACGAAATATGAATAAATACCAGATACAAGTCAAGAGTTATCATGTAGATATCCGTGACTACCATCACACGAAATATGAATGTAATACCAGCATCAAGTAAAGAGTTATCATGAAGCTATCCGTGAATACCCTCACGAGAAATATAAATGTAATACCAGCACCAAGTCAAGAGTTATCATGCAGCTATCCGTGACTACCCTCACATGAAATTTAAATGTAATACCAGCATCAAGTAAAGAGTTATTATGTAGCTATCCGTGACTACCCTCACATGGAATATAAATGTAATACCAGTACCAAGTCCGGATCTATCATGTAGCTATTCGTGACTACCCTCACACATAATATGAATGTTATACCAGTATCAAGTCATGATTTATCATGTTGCTATCCGTGACTACCCTCACACGAAATATGAATATAATACCAATACCAAGTCAGGATTGATCATGTTGCTATCCGTGACTACCATCACATGAAATATGGATGTAATACCAGTACCAAGGCAAGAGACATCATGTAGCTATCCAGGACTACCCTCACACGAAATATGAATGTAATACCAGTACCAAGTCAGGATTTATCATGTAGCTATCTGTGACCACCATCACATGAAATATGGATGTAATACCAGTACCAAGTCAAGAGTCATCATGTAGCTATCCGTGACTACCCTCACAAAAAATAAGAATGTAATACAGGTACCAAGTCAGGATTTATCATGTTGCTATCCGTGACTACCCTCACATGAAATATTGATAAAATACCAGTACCAAGTCAGGATTTATCATGTAGCTATCCGTGACTACCCTCAAACGAAATATGAATGTAATACGAGAATCAAGTCAAGAGTTATCATGTAGCTATCCATGACTACCATCACACGAATATGAATGTAATACCAGCATCAAGTCAAGAGTTATCATATAGCTATCTGTGACTATCATCACATGAAATATGGATGTTTTACCAGCATCAAGTCAGGATTGATCATGTTGCTATCCGTGACTACCCTCACACGAAATATGAATGTAATACCAGCAACAAATCAAGAGTTATCATGTAGCTATCGGTGACTACCCTCACACGAAATATGAATGTAGTACCAGCATCAAGTAAAGAGTTATCATGTAGCGATCCGTGCCTACGCTCTCACGAAATATGAGTGTAATACTAGCACCAAGTCAAGAGTTATCATGTAGCTATTTAAGACTACCCTCACACGAAATATGAATAATTACCAGTATCAAGTCAAGAGTTATCATGTAGATATCCGTGACTACCATCACACGAAATTTGAATGTAATACCAGCATCAAGTAAAGAGTTATTATGTAGCTATCCATGACTACCCTCACATGGAATATAAATGTAATACCAGTACCAAGTCCGGATTCATCATGTAGCTATTCGTGACTACCCTCACACATAATATGAATGTTATACCAGTATCAAGTCATGATTTATCATGTTGCTATCCGTGACTACCCTCACACGAAATATGAATATAATACCAATACCAAGTCAGGATTGATCATGTTGCTATCCGTGACTACCATCACATGAAATATGGATGTAATACCAGTACCAAGGCAAGAGTCATCATGTAGCTATCCAGGACTACCCTCACACGAAATATGAATGTAATACCAGTACCAAGTCAGGATTTATCATGTTGCTATCTGTGACTACCCTCAAATGAAATATGGATGTCTTACCAGCATCAAGTCAGGATTGGTCATGTTGCTATCCGTGACTACCCTCACACGAAATATGAATGTAATACCAGCAACAAGTCAAGAGTTATCATGAAGCTTTGCGTGACTACCATCATACGAAATATGAAGGTATTACCAGCGTCAAGTAAAGAGTTATCATGAAGCTATCCGTGACTACACTCACATGAAATATGAATATAATACCAGCATCAAGTCAAGAGTTATCATGTAGCTATCCGTGACTACCTTCACATGAAGTATAAGTGTATTACCAGCATTTATAGTCAATAGTTATCATGAAGCTATCTGTGACTACCCTCACACGAAAGATGAATGTAAAACCAGCATCAAGTCAAAAGTTATCATGTAGCTATCCGTGACTACCCTCACATGAAATATGAATGTAATACCCGCACCAAGTCAGGATTTATCATGTTGCTATCCGTGACTACCCTCACATGAAATATAAATGTAATACCAGTACCAAGTAAGGATTTATTATGTAGCTGTCTGTGACTACCCTCACACATAATATGAATGTTATACCAGTACCAAGTCAGGATTTATCATGTAGCTATCCAGGACTGCCCTCACACGAAATTTGAATTTAATACCAGTACCAAAGCAGGATTTATCATGTTGCTATCCGTGACTACCCGCACATGAAATATGGATGTTTTACCAGCATCATGTCAGGATTGATCATGTTGCTATCTGTGACTACCCTCACACGAAATATGAATGTAATACCAGCAACAAATCAAGAGTTATCATGTAGCTATCCGTGACTACCCTCACACGAAATATGAATGTAGTACCAGCATCAAGTAAAGAGTTATCATGTAGCTATCCGTGCCTACGCCCTCACGAAATATGAGTGTAATACTAGCACCAAGTCAAGAGTTATCATGTAGCTATTTGTGACTACCCTCACACGAAATATGAATAATTACCAGCATCAAGTCAAGAGTTATCATGTATATATCCTTGACTACCATCACACGAAATTTGAATGTAATACCAGCATCAAGTAAAGAGTTATTTCGTAGCTATCCGTGACTACCCTCACATGGAATATAAATGTAATACCAGTACCAAGTCCGGATTTATCATGTAGCTATTCGTGACTACCCTCACACATAATATGAATGTTATACCAGTACCAAGTCATGATTTATCATGTTGCTATCCGTGACTACCCTCACACGAAATATGAATATAATACCAATACCAAGTCAGGATTGATCATGTTGCTATCCGTGACTACCATCACATGAAATATGGATGTAATACCAGTACCAAGGCAAGAGTCATCATGTAGCTATCCAGGACTACCCTCACACGAAATATGAATGTAATACCAGTACCAAGTCAGGATTTATCATGTTGCTATCCGTGACTACCCTCACATGAAATATGGATGTTTTACCAGCATCAAGTCAGGATTGGTCATGTTGCTATCCGTGACTACCCTCACACGAAATATGAATGTAATACCAGCAACAAGTCAAGAGTTATCATGAAGCTTTGCGTGACTACCATCATACGAAATATGAAGGTATTACCAGCGTCAAGTAAAGAGTTTTCATGAAGCTATCCGTGACTACACTCACATGAAATATGAATATAATACCATTATCAAGTCAAGAGTTATCATGTAGCTATCCGTGACTACCTTCACATGAAGTATAAGTGTATTACCAGCATTTATAGTCAATAGTTATCACGAAGCTATCTGTGACTACCCTCACACGAAAGATGAATGTAATACCAGCATCAAGTCAAAAGTTATCATGTAGCTATCCGTGACTACCCTCACATGAAATATGAATGTAATACCCGCACCAAGTCAGGATTTATCATGTTGCTATCCGTGACTACCCTCACATGAAATATAAATGTAATACCAGTACCAAGTAAGGATTTATTATGTAGCTGTCTGTGACTACCCTCACACATAATATGAATGTTATACCAGTACCAAGTCAGGATTTATCATGTAGCTATCCAGGACTGCCCTCACACGAAATTTGAATTTAATACCAGTACCAAAGCAGGATTTATCATGTTGCTATCCGTGACTACCCGCACATGAAATATGGATGTTTTACCAGCATCATGTCAGGATTGATCATGTTGCTATCTGTGACTACCCTCACACGAAATATGAATGTAATACCAGCAACAAATCAAGAGTTATCATGTAGCTATCCGTGACTACCCTCACACGAAATATGAATGTAGTACCAGCATCAAGTAAAGAGTTATCATGTAGCTATCCGTGCCTACGCTCTCACGAAATATGAGTGTAATACTAGCACCAAGTCAAGAGTTATCATGTAGCTATTTGTGACTACCCTCACACGAAATATGAATAATTACCAGCATCAAGTCAAGAGTTATCATGTATATATCCTTGACTACCATCACACGAAATTTGAATGTAATACCAGCATCAAGTAAAGAGTTATTTCGTAGCTATCCGTGACTACCCTCACATGGAATATAAATGTAATACCAGTACCAAGTCCGGATTTATCATGTAGCTATTCGTGACTACCCTCACACATAATATGAATGTTATACCAGTACCAAGTCATGATTTATCATGTTGCTATCCGTGACTACCCTCACACGAAATATGAATATAATACCAATACCAAGTCAGGATTGATCATGTTGCTATCCGTGACTACCATCACATGAAATATGGATGTAATACCAGTACCAAGGCAAGAGTCATCATGTAGCTATCCAGGACTACCCTCACACGAAATATGAATGTAATACCAGTACCAAGTCAGGATTTATCATGTTGCTATCCGTGACTACCCTCACATGAAATATGGATGTTTTACCAGCATCAAGTCAGGATTGGTCATGTTGCTATCCGTGACTACCCTCACACGAAATATGAATGTAATACCAGCAACAAGTCAAGAGTTATCATGAAGCTTTGCGTGACTACCATCATACGAAATATGAAGGTATTACCAGCGTCAAGTAAAGAGTTATCATGAAGCTATCCGTGACTACACTCACATGAAATATGAATATAATACCAGCATCAAGTCAAGAGTTATCATGTAGCTATCCGTGACTACCTTCACATGAAGTATAAGTGTATTACCAGCATTTATAGTCAATAGTTATCATGAAGCTATCTGTGACTACCCTCACACGAAAGATGAATGTAATACCAGCATCAAGTCAAAAGTTATCATGTAGCTATCCGTGACTACCCTCACATGAAATATGAATGTAATACCCGCACCAAGTCAGGATTTATCATGTTGCTATCCGTGACTACCCTCACATGAAATATAAATGTAATACCAGTACCAAGTAAGGATTTATTATGTAGCTGTCTGTGACTACCCTCACACATAATATGAATGTTATACCAGTACCAAGTCAGGATTTATCATGTAGCTATCCAGGACTGCCCTCACACGAAATTTGAATTTAATACCAGTATCAAAGCAGGATTTATCATGTTGCTATCCGTGACTACCCGCACATGAAATATGGATGTTTTACCAGCATCATGTCAGGATTGATCATGTTGCTATCCGTGACTACCCTCACACGAAATATGAATGTAATACCAGCAACAAATCAAGAGTTATCATGTAGCTGTCTGTGACTACCCTCACACGAAGTATAAAAGTATTACCAGCATTTATAGTCAAGAGTTATCATGTAGCTATCCGTGAATACCCTCACACGAAATATGAATGTAATACCAGCATCAAGTCAAGAGTTATCATGTAGCTATCTGTGACTACCCTCACACGAAATATTAATGTAATACCAGCATCAAGTTAGGATTTATCATGTAGCTATCTGTGACTACCATCACACGAATATGAATGTAATACCAGCATCAAGTCAAGAGTTATCATGTAGCTATCTGTGACTACCCTCAAACGAAGTTTAAATGTATAACCAGCATTTATAGTCAAGAGTTATCATGTTGCTATCCGTGACTACCCTCACACGAAATATGAATGTAATACCAGCATCAAGTCAAGAGTTATCATGTAGCTATCTGTGACCACCCTCACACGAAGTATAAATGTATTACCAGCATTTATAGTCAAGAGTTATCATGTAGCTATCCGTGACTACCCTCACACCAAATATGAATGTAATACCAGCACCAAGTCAGGATTTATCATGTAGCTATCCGTGACTACCCTCACTCGAAATATGAATGTAATACCAGCATCAAGTCAAGAGTTATCATGTAGCTATCAGTGACTACCCTGACACGAACTATGAATGTAATACCAGTACCAAGTCAGGATTTCAGATTTGACAGGTTCCTAACACCGTTTTTAACCGTACAGAAAACATATGGGTCACTTGTAATGCAGATTTTGCCAACTGTTTAAACGGGTAAATCCGTAAACAACGCGCTTAACTTTGAATTAGAAGTGCTATTTATAGATCTAGCATTGTCTTTTAAAACGCTGATCCGCTCTTGGCGCGGGACGTTGGCAATGTGAGTAACAAGGAATTCCTGCCTTTCTTTACAAACCTGATTTCCCATAAATAAGCACTGACAAGTAAACCTGCTCATTTCACGTTTTTAACGAAATCACGGGATTTCAGGAACTCTATGAATTGAAAATGGTCTTTGGTTTAGTGACACTAGTTGTTAATTTGAAACTTTTTACATTTGTCACATCTACAGCACAAATCTCTGTATTAGTCCCTTTAAAAATATTTCTGTATTCTATTTTGGACATACTGCTTTATCAATGCTTATAAGGTTTGATAACTTTTGAAGTGGACTAAATGAAATCCGAGACAGGGAAATAGTTGATTACCTGAAACCAGTCTAACCCGTATAGTGCTGCAACCGACTTCATGCTTATGCAAACGGGTTAGATTACAGGCCAGCCGCCAATCAAATTGGCGGTTGGCCTGTCATCTAACCTGTTTGCTGCTCTGAGTATCTTTCCTCATCAAAAGTAAGCAGATATTCAAGGTTTTGGAAAGCAGACTGTAACATGTAACTGTCAAAATTGTTGACCACAAGATGTGCTTTACTAAACATCTTATTTTAAGAACGTGTGCTAGTTTTAAAATGAACATCTCCTCTCATTTCAATATTGGGAAAAGTAGAATGCCAAGTAATATTTTTATATGGGCCGTCATTGCCTAGTGGTAATTGTACATGAATTGAATCACATGGCCCCTCTTCGCGTCCGTTCAAATCCCGGTGACGGCATTTGGATTGACGGAATGCCGATGGTAATATCCGACTTGACAAATCCTTACGGACAGTTGAGTACGGGGTCTTTCTTCATCATTGAGGGCCGGAGAGACTTATCAAGAGAATTTTTTTTGTTGACACGATGTAAAATCCTATTTAAAAGTAAATAAATAAAAAGAAAATATTGGCGTCGTATCTCCTTTAATGACGTGCTACATGGCAATACCGAATGTTTGCTTGAGTTAAAATAGATGAATATAGGTTCTGAGTCACACAACTATATTCCCCAAGCCGTTTAGTAAAACGCTGCCCTCATATGCCTTTGACTCTGTGTTTCACGCACATCAATACGTCGTTTGTTTATTTATATATCTACTAGTATGGGGAATGCATCGCATCCGTATTATCCCAGTTATGTTGTGGTGTCCGACTATAAATGATGGAGGAAGAAACCATATTCAACTGCCCAAACGAGCTGTTCAAACCGGGTGCAACCATCGGCATCCTGTAAGAAAATCAGGAGACTGCTTCTTGTGACAATCGAAATAATGTCACCGGTCTACGCGTTTTTATATTCCTTCTTATTCACCTTATTACTTCATATATCTGATACTTTGACAAAGTATCTGTAAAGTCCCGGCCCCGAACGATGTACAACGTATATCGAGAACGACCGAAATTATCCGACGAAAGATTTAATTTCGAAATGGCGGAAGGTATTCTACCTTAATCGTCAATTCGCTTTACGTTAATGGATGGGAATCGTTATGACACAGCTAGAAAAGCCCACTCGCTTCGAACATTTTCTCCAAGTTTCGCAAATGATTCATGAACTTTCAGCCACACCTTCCTTTCAGACATATTACTACATTTCATTAATTACAATGAAAGTAGTGTCATAAATGGTGGATTTTAATTATGAGTTTAACCAATTAAATACCACGGATGAGGTAATTGGTTTTTGAGTGTCAAGATTTCCGGTATCTCATCGAGCAGGCCTATTGACTCTATGAGCATGCTTGTGTTCCGATGGGAAGACCTTCCTCTTATACCGGATACTTTCAAACAATTTCGTGAGCCTCCTTAGACGTTTTCTTCTCGTATACGTTAATATATAGAGGAAAGGATTCCCTGAGAAAAGCGTGACGTGAACGGAAAAAGAGTCCTTCCTCCGAATTCTTTATTATAGTTTTAAACGTATGTCATATTTCAAGGGTTGCAATTTTGCAAACTTAGACGTAAAGTTACTCTTTTGGTGAGACACCCCTGTACTCTTACGGTGAGGCCGTGGAAGCCCTTTCAAATTGGAGGGTAGTCCGTGCAAAACATCTTGAGCTGCACTGGTGGGGAAATGCCGATGCATGGGTTTGAACTTTGACTACCCCAATATGACTAAAATAATGTGCTATATCTCAACCAATAAACCAATCGTACCCACTCGGGGTTTGTTTTTTCTCTTAATGGTTACAAAACCTAGCCTTTATTATGAGATAGGGTCATCTTATATGTTATAATACAAATTTCGTTTTCTATCAGTGATGTTAGTTTTACATTCTCTCCTAACCTCGGTCATATTTATTTACTCTTTTATTGTTGCAGTGAAGGCATATAGGAGAGAAAAATATAACCAATTCAAACATTTGAGCTGTAAATTTGTTGACAATGCTAGATTTTTCTCCTGGTTATTTCGTATGTTTTGCTGCATCACAACTGCATTTCTTGTCACTTGGGTATTTCTCCTAATATTGCTTTCTGGGAATGTGCATCGTAATCCGGTTCCAAATAGTTTTGATACATCTTCTGATTCTACCATTGGAAGTGATATTTACAATTTTTTGAATTATCCAAACCATATATCA